>APFE031032595.1:1827-32228 GCA_000404065.3 Pinus taeda | reverse complement strand
AGACATGCCTTTTCACTTAACTTAATGGCTATTTAACATGACCAATATTTGATTATTTAATATTTACATTAATTTTATTTATTTTACTTGTTATGAATTATATTCATAACAAACAAGAAGAGAAAGGGCAAACATCATGTAGCTACAACAAAAGATGAGGAACATCCCAAGAAGGTCAAGGATGAAAGTCACAAAGATTTCTATTACTTCTCTGCTCTTACAGGTTTTGTTGAAGATGATGATATGTGGGTGATTGATTGTGGTGCATCAAGGCACATGACAGGAGAACATGACCATCTCTCAATTTTGTCGAAAGAAAGCTCATATCACAAGGTAGAACGTGGAGACAAGAATAGCTACCATGTTGAAGGCAATGGATCTACATCTATCAAGTTGGAGTTAAGAGAGAATGTTCATCTCAACAACATACTCTATGTACCAGGTTTGAAAAATAATTTGGTTTCCATTTCATGTTTAGAAGATAAAGGTGATAGAGTAGCATTTATTGATGGAAAAGTAGTTGTATGGCCTAAAGGCTCTAGTATAGAAACTGCTAGAACCATCGGTATTCGTGAAGGAAGGTTGTATAGACTCCTAAGTCAACCTCCTCAAGCCTTGGCACACATTGATATCAATCCATGTGAATTATGGCATAGAAGGTATGCCCATCTTCATTACAAGTTTTTCCTTCATTGAATCAAATGGTTTCTTGCATGTCCAAGGTGCAGGTAGATGATGGAGTATATAGAGGGTGTGCCCTTGGAAATAATTTCAAGAAATCGAATAGATCCAAAGAAATTTTGGATTTAATCCATTCTGATTGTGTGGTCCCATGTCTGCTAAATCTCTTGGTGGCTCTCTGTATTATGTGACCTTTATTGATGACTACTCACGAAAGACATGGATCTACTTCATGAAGACTAATGATGAAGTATTTAGTAAGTTCCAGGAATTCAAGGCCGGGGTCGAGAATCTATCAAAGAGAATGATCAAAATTCTAAGATCTGATAATGGAGGGGAATGCACTTCAAGGGAGCTTGTTGCATTCTGTAAAGGAGTTGGGATTAAGAGGGAGATGATAGTTCCCTATAATCCACAACAAAATGGAGTAGCTGAAAGGAAGGACAGGTCTATTGAAGAATGCATAAGGGCTATGCTATATGATTAAGACCTGCCCATGTTCTTATGGGAAGAAGCATCCAAGACAACTGTATATATCCAAAATAGAAGTCCTCACATAATTCTAGAAGACCTGACTCTCGAAGAAACATTCACTGGTCAAAAGGCAAGGGTTGATCTTCTAAGAATCTTCGGTTGCCTTGTCTACATTCACATTCCTAACAACAAAGGGAAGAAACTTGACCCTTTGGGTAAGAAGGGAATCTTTTTTGGATATAGTGAATCTTCAAAAGCCTACAAAATCTACATACAAGGACAACATAAAATTGAAGTAAGCTGAGATGTCACTTTTGATGAGAATGTTGCTTTCAAGAAGTCCAAAGAAGTCCACATGGATTTTGATGACAATGAAGAACCTGAGTCTCCTAAGGAAGAGAGTCCAAGGCATTCTCATCCCTTGAGAACCACTTGTTGATCATCAAGAAGAGGTTGAAGGACCAAGTGAACCTGTGGAACCCCATTATTGTTCTTGAAAAAAAGAAGAGACCAACATGGCTTAGATCTACTCTTCAAGAAGCAAAAGGACATGCAACTCCTTGTGGCACGTTTACAGAAAGCAAGAAACCAAAGAAGTATTTGGGGTATGTAGCTTTGATGACTAAGTTCATCAATTCTAAACCTTCTACTTATGCAAAAGCAACAAGTCAACAAGTTTGGAAGGACACGATGATGGAAGAGTATCAATCAGTTATAAAAGATGAGGTATGGGAGATTGTACCAAGGCCTGAAGGAAAGTCAATTGTGACCTCCAAATGGATTTATAAGATTAAGCATGCAACTGATGGAAGCATTGACAAGTACAAGGCTAGATTTGTAGCTAGAGGATTCTCCCAGAAAGAGAAAAGATTATGACGAAACCTCTGCTTCGACTGCCAGGTACACAACTATTAAATCTCTTGTTTCTATTGCAACTTCTATGGGATGGAATATTCATCAAATGGATGAGAAGACAAATTTCCTAAATGGAGTAATTGATGAAGAGTTGTACATAGAACAACCTCAAGGGTTTGAGGTTCATGGGAAAGACTGTCATGTATGCGGATTGAAGAAATATTTGTATGGATTGAAGCCAGCGCCTAGAACTTGGTATTCTCGATCAAGAGTGACACTGTTCTGAACCTATACATCAAGGTTGTGAAGAATGAGGCTGTGATCCTATTGCTATATGTGGATGACCTATTACTGACAGGTGTAGAGCATCTCATTCTTCAGCGTAACATGGAGTTGGCTGTTGAATTTGATATGAAGAATCTTGGATTAATGCCCTATTGCTTGAGGCTAGAAGTGTGGTAGAAACCTGGCGAAATATTCCTTGGTCAAGGGAAGTATGTTATCAGGATCCTCCAAATGTTTGGCATGATGGATTATAAACCTATGGCAACTCCTATAATAAAAAATTTGAGGATGCTAACGAGTTCTGATTCTGATCTCGTTGATCCATCTATATGAAGTAGCAAGCACTTGAGCCTAATTTCTACAAAGACATTTACAACTCAATCATCGTAAAGATTTTTGGCACACTGTTGACGTAAAAAATTTGGACTGTCTTATATAATTTATGATGGATATCAGTAAAAGGCTTGTAGCAAGATCTGATTCATTAGGCCTACGGTTTTGAACAACAAAGTCGCTAAAAATAATGCACATCTAAAATTTCGGCCATCATTTGAAGCTGAGACGTGGAAATTGACATCCTTATTGACAGACGCTCTTGAGCACTATTAAGGCGTGATACACTATTCCAGAGATGTATTGAATCCAACATAAATATCAGTTGCTACAACTCTAGATTAAGCCGACCAGTGCAATGCTTAGACGCCATATTCAATTGAAAAGTTCCATTCTCTATTAAGTTGATCTTGGCATAAACTCATTTGATTATTGAGGTATGTAAGAATCAATTTATATTAAGAATGATTTTGTTGTAAAGAGTTATTCGTGTAGACACATCAAGTTATAATCTTGAGCAAGGATTTTCTAAGGAGGCTTCAGCCGTAAGGTCAGTGGTAACAACCGTAATATCATGGTATGACAGTGGTGTGAAGTCTGTAGTAGTGATTAATATGCACAACAACCAAGGTTTTGTAGACTTTATGATCAACAACTTCAGTATCTTTGCTTGCAAGGACAGAACAATGAAGGGTCCGTGAAATCAAGCTTCAGAATATTGGTAACAAAAGTTAAAGTGAAGGCAAAACTTTACATCAACATTATCACTGCAACTGAGTATCTCTAGCAGGGAATTTTTGTGGTTGGGTTTTAGTGTTACATCATTTGAAGCAATATTCATTGCAAATGGGTCACTATCCCTGGTACCAGAGCCCATATTGATTTGAATAAGTTTACTCATTGTAAGTGGGTGATTGTCCCTAGTATGAGAGCCCACATAGTTGATTTGAGTTATTATCATTTTTAGGGAGGTTGTGTGGTGCTAGGCAGGTGGTTAAGTCATTTTAGGTTGAAGCTTGAAAACACTTTAGGGTGGTAGGGCAGTGCTAGGGCAAGTTGGAGCTTGCTAGGGTGTTGGAGCATCCTTTCAGCTGACTGCTGATAAAACCAGGGCATTGGAGCATCCTTCCAGTTGGAGCTGGAAAATTGAACGCTTTTCTAGAGTACTAGGGAGTTGGGGCTTCCCTTTTAGTTGGAGCTGAAGCATTTTTGATGTACTCACAAAATTATTAGAAAATTGTTCGATTATTTTTTGTCCCGAGGGGGTTTTCCACCTAAAAATTCTTGTGTTCATTGTCTACTGCTCATTTATATTTTGGATTGATGTTGAAGATTAATTAATGCCTTGAAAAAAATTAATAAGTTAATAATTGCTAAGAAATATTTTTTCACCCCCCTCTTAGTATTTCCAACAATTGGTATCAGAGCCGGTCCCTGTACAATTAGTCTAACTGCTAAAGGGAGATCATGGAGCGCACCAAAAATGGGGTTGCTCTATTTAATGGGAAAAACTATGCACTATGGAGCGGAAGGATGTAGGTATATATACTTGCACAAGGATATGATACCTGGGAAATAGTTGAATAGGGCTATGATGCAAAAGCCTCTCTTCCAACGGATGAAAAATGTAAGAAAGTTGTTGAATATGATGCCAAAGCTAAGAATTCCATTATAAGTGGAGTCACTGAGTCTGTCTCTGTTAAGGTGTTGGGTTGTAAAACAACTAAGGAAGTTTGGGGCAAGCTTCAAAGCATATATGAAGGAGACTCAAAGGTCAAAGAAGTAAAACTTCAAATTTGCAGAGCTCAATTTGAACAACTGAAGATGAAAGAAGACGAGAAAGTTGCAGCTTACTTTCAATGAGTGGATGATGTAACAAATGCCTTGGAAGGACTAGGAATACCAACAAATAAAAATGTTATTGTATGAAGGGTCCTAAGATCTCTTCCAACAAGATTTAATCCTAAAGTTTTTGTCTTAGAAGATAGATCAAACTTAAACAACCTTAGTATGGACGAGCTACATGAGATTCTTACAGCTTATGAAATGAGGATTAAATAGGAAGATGGTTCATCTAACCGAGAAGCAGCATTCACAACATCCAAGAATACCGGAAAGGATAAACAAGAATCAGTACTGTGCTCCAGTTGCTACCAAGAAGAAAAATACTCAGATGAAGAAATTACTAACTTTGTGAGAAAGATGAAAAGAGGAACATGTAAGTTCAAAGGTAAACTTCTATTAATATCTTTCAATTGTGGTGAGATTGGTCACCTTGCAGCGAAATGTCCTCATATGAATTCTGGCAATGAAGATGAAGCACCCAAGAAAGGAAAGAAGTGTCAAGGAAGATTCAATAAGCAAGGTAAGAAGAAAGGCTTTTCCTCCAAAGAAGACAACTCATCATCTGAAGAAGAAAGTGACAGTGACGAAGAAAATGACACAGGAAGAGTACTATTCATGGCAAGGGACAACATGAAGGAAGCACCTAAAGGAGATGGACGAGATTCAATTTCAAAACAAGATGGTCAGAGTTATAAAGGATCTTAAGGTTGAAAGAGAAAATGTCAAATTTCTCGAAGCCGAACTGAGGATAGCATAAGGACATGCCAGAATCCTCAATAACAAGAATGAAGAATCAAAGGAAGCCATTATCAACCTTAAAGTGCAATTGAAAGAAGCCAAATAAATTGAAGATTCTCTCAGAACGGAACTTGAAGAAAGCAACGAGGTAAGGGAAGATTTAGAAGCAGAGATAGTCTAGTTATGAAAGGAAGTAGAGAAAAGAAAAAATGTTCAGCAAAATTTTACAAAGAACTCCAGAGCATTAGATGAGCTCATCATACAAGATATGATTGGGCTATAAGGAAATGTCTGTAAAAAGCTCAACCTCTTCCTCGATAGAAAGGGGAGATGGACAAAAAACTTTTGTAGCAATTACTAGAGGATCTATTGAGAAGGAAAGAGGATTCCCAACAAAACAAAGGGTTCAAGTTCAACAAGAAGGATCATGGAGAACAATATCACAAAGAAGGTCTCCCCCTCTCAGGTATCAAAATATCTTTCTTGGTATTTGTTATTCGTGTGGAAATTTTGGACATAAAGCTATAAATTGTCAAGCCTATGGTAGGAACAAAAGCAACTTTGGAATGTCTTTCAAGAATGATTATCCTAGAAACTCCTAGGAGGATTACAAACAAAACTACAACATGTTTGATTATTTAAGCAATGAAGTAGAATGCCATAAATGCAACAAATTTGGACATTTGGCTAAAGATTGCAGGTTAATCAAACATTTGGCTAAAGATTGCAAGTTAATAAAAAATTTGGCTAAAGATCGCATGTTAATTGTTCCCCTAAAGGAATCACAACAGAATCAAAATGCTCAGGTCTAGAGGAAGAAAAATGAAAGATGCGCACTTTCCCTAAAAGCTCAAAGCAAAAAGAATGTGTGGTATGTTGATAGTGGCTAGTCAACGTATATGAGTGGAGATAGGAATAAATTCATATCTCTGAAAGAAGGAAAGGATAGAACAATGTCTTTTGGAAATGACAGATCTGCAAATGTTATAGGAATAGGTACAATCAAGCTTGGAAGCAAGGATGCTATAGCAAAAGATGTGCTTCTCATTGAAAATATGAATCATAGTTTACTAAGTGTAAGTCAAATGTGTGATCAAGGACACACGCTGCTCTTTAACTCAAAGAAGTGTGAAATAAGAAGAGAAAAAAATGACCAATTGGTGGCTATTGCAACTAGGACTCCAAATGGCATATACACTTTGGATGAGATTGCTAAAGGTTGTTTCTTCACAAAAGAAGACAAAAGTTGGATTTGGCACAGACGGATGGGACTCAAAGTTTAACAACCTTGTCAAAATTGGTAGAAAGGAGGCTGTAAGAGAAATGCCGCCGATTTCGAAACCTACTAGCGCTACATGTAAACATTGCAGGCATTGAAAACAGACAAGGGTTGAATTCAAGACGAAAGAACATTCCACATCAAAACCATTGGAATTGATACACACTGATCTATGTGGACCAATGAAGACTAAAGGACTAGATGGTGAAAAATACTTCATGTTAATGATTGACGATTATACCAAGATGACAACAGTCAAATTTTTGAAGAAAATGTCTAAAGCATTTGAATGTTTTAGAATCTACAAGGAAATAGTTGAGAATGAAACTGATTTGAAGATCAAATGTTTGAGATTGGATCATGGTGGAGAATTCACATCCAAAGCGTTTCAACATTTTTGTGAGGAACATGTAACAAAATGGTAGTTCTCAGCAGCTAGGACACGACAACAAAATGGAGTCACTGAAAGGAAAAATAGAACAGTATAAGAAATGGTCAGAACAATGCTGAATGATTCAAAGTTGGACAATTTTTTTTGGGTTTAGGTAGTTGATACAACAATATACATTTTGAACAGAGGATTGCTTAGAAGCAACTGTGATAAGACTCCATATGAACTATGGAGGCGAAGACCAACAAATGTCAAACACTTTTGCGTTTTTGGAAGTAAATGCTACATTAAAAGGGAAGACTAGAAGATAGGAAAATTTGACTCACGGGTAGATGAAGGCATCTTTGTTGGTTATGCAAAAGAAAAGCATACATATGTTATAATCAGAGGCTCAACCGGATAGTTGAAATCATCAATGTAATGTTTGATTAAGCTTGTAGACCAAAAATTGAACAAGGAAGCTTATATTCATAGAAAAGGTCAAAGAGGAAGCCCTAAAGCAAGTGCAAACAAATGAGGAAACACATGCCAACTAGGAAGAGGCAAGAAATGAACAATAGAGACCTTCGGAGACTCCCAAGAAATGGTATCAAAAGAACCATCCTTCAGATTAGATCATTGGGGACATCAATGAAGGCATAGGTACCAGAAGAGACCGATAGCTACACACACCAGAGCAAGCCCATCTTGCACTCTTGGCTACATTTGAGCCTAGCAACTTTGAAGAAGCTTGTCATGATGAACATTATGTAGCGACTATGAACAAGGAGTTGGATCAAATTGAAAAGAATGATACTTGGGAATTGGTTTTGTGGCCAAAGGACAAAAATACAAAATGGGTTTTCAGGAACAAGTTGAATGCAGATGGGCACGTTACCAAGAATAAGGCAAGATTGGTATGCAAAGGGTATGCACAAGTTGAAGGTATAGATTTTGAAAAACCATTTGCTCCCATTTCCAGAATGGAAGCTATCTAAATGTTCTTGGCCTATGCATGTTCGAGGAAGATAAAAGTATATCGGATGGACGTAAAATCATCCTTTTTGAATGGAGAATTAGAAGAAGAGGTATACATAGAACAACCTGAAGGATTTATGCTCACTGACAAGAAATATTATGTTTGAAGGTTAAAGAAGGCATTATATGGTTTCAAACAAGCTCTTGGAGCTTAGCATGCTCGTCTTGGTAGGTACTCAAAGAAACAAGGGTTTAAAAGAGGAAATGTTGATAGAAACCTTTATGTAAAGGTTGAGCACGACAGTTTGACCATCATTGAATTATTTGTGGATGACATAATTTTTGGTAGCAATGATGACATGTTAAGCAAGAAGTTTGCAACAGATATGCAGAGTGAGTTTGAGATGTTACTACTTGAAGAGTTGACTTTCTTCTTGGGACTTAAGATATCTTAGGAAGACAAGGGGATATTTATCTGTCAAACCAAATATATGAAAGAAATGGTGACTAGTTGCAAGTTGATAATGGATGGCTTATCTAAGGATGCAGATCAGAGGATGGATGGATCTATGATTGGCAGTCTTCTATTTGTGACAACTTCCAGGCTAGATGTGATGGAGGAAGTTGGAGAGGTAGCATGTTTCCAAGCAACACCAAAAGATTCTCATGTTGTTGTAGTGAAGAGAATCTTCGATACCTCAAGGGAACAACATATTTTGGCTTATGGTATCCAAAAGGAAATGAGTTAACTATCACTGCTTATATAGATGCAGATTGGGCAGGTAGCATTGATGATCGTAAAAGAACTAGTGGAGCAACTTTCTACCTAGGTGGTTGTCTTGTATCATGGTTGAGTAAGAAGCAATCTCCAGTCTCCTTATCCATAGAGGAAGCAAAATATATAACAACGACAACTTGTTGTACTCAGGTCCTTTGGATGAAACAAACATTGCAGGACCTTCAAGTGAAGTTTGATGAGCCCATTCTGATGTTCTGCGACAACACCAACACCATAAGTATCTCCAAGAATCCTATCATGCATTCAAAAACAAAACACATTCCTATTAAATATTTCTTTATTCGAGAGAAGGTAGCAGAAAGAAACATCAAAGTGGAATATATTGGGACAAAGGAACAAATAGTTGATATCTTCACGAACCCATTGTTGTGTGAGACGTTTGAGTATCTTCAACAAAAACTTGGGATTCTTCCAAGTGCACATTGAAATTCTCTTTATTCGCCCAAACAGAAAGGGGGAGCAGAGGCGGGCTACAGGTACACAACATTGGTAGATTGTCAAGGGGAGTCACACTTTGCCATTGATGTCAAAGGGGGAGAGAAAGCAAGTTAGGATGATCAGAGGCATGGAGTCAAGGGGAGTACTTGTGTTGCCATCAATGCCAAAGGGAGAGATTGTTGATATGTGGTTGTCATTGATGTCAACCCAAACAACACCAAGAGATGCCCTTCCCTTGTCAACCAAAATGGCATGGTAAATCATGGTTCTTCGAGTTCGGATCATCATTGTTGAATTCTCCTCATCGAGCCGATTCTGGTGGTATGTGGCATGCCCCATGAGCCCTCACGATTTGAAAGATATTCATGTTTGAAGTTGAAGGACCCAATTTATGGGCAAACACCCCAATTGGTGTTAAGGTCTGAAAATTCCAAACTGGGATCCTATTGCAGTAACTGATATTATTTCTCCTAATTGTTAATTAATTAACAATTTATCTGCTACGACAAATATCAAAATAAATACACGACAACCTTCACAAATAAAATACTATGGAAAAATAATGTGTTGGAAACCGAGAAATGCTAGCACGTACACATAAAATTAACACAATTGTTTTTGGACAAAAGTCCCCGACAAAACCCAACTTGGGAAAACCGATGCAGCAGCTGAGGGTTTTATTATTAAGCAGCAGTGAGAAATTCTGAGTACAACTGGATGCCGAAATCTAGCAATCCTATAGAGAAAAATACTAGCAAAAATCTAGTGAGGAATTTTCCTCACCCCATAGGCAAACTCCCGGCACGACTTGCCTTCAGAAATTCAGCCTTTGACCCTTTACATCAGCCTCTGTGCTACTCTGCGCAGCTTGCTGGATGTCTAGCCTCAAACTGGTCTCTGATGAAGTCGTTCTGCCTTCTGTTGACTGGAAGGATGCTTCTCCGACACTTTGGGACTCCTTCCCGACCTTTATAACTGAAGATGTCTCTCCCTTTCTACAAATCGAACTTGCCTCTAGAGGCTGCTGTGCTGCCCCAACACTAGCCTCTCTGTGGCTCTTCTGCCTCTTTGCCAATGCACTCGCTAGATTTGGAATGCCTCCTCCAGCGTCACTGCCTCTGCCCCTCTCTCATTGCTTTGATCTCTAGCTCTCTCTCCGGCGACTGATTGTTGCTACTCTGGAAATCGATCTGCTGAGAAATCGAACTGCGGAAGTGTCTTCTCCATCACCACATCGACCTCCTCTTATAATCCTCTATTGGACCACCAATGACCAAGATTAAAACATAATCGATGGCTAAGATCATCTCTGGATCGATCCGTGTGTGTTTCTAGATGATTCTCTCCTTGACTTAATTAATACTGATTAATTAACCATATTCCCTAAGTTTAGACTTAGGAAATATTTAAAAACTGGTTAATAATCTAATTAAATCATTTCTAGGTGGAATTTCTAGAAACGATTTTTGGGTTTTGGAGATCTCATGTATTCTAGCCTCTCCACCAAATTTTGTGGCTAGAACACATCCGATGCTAGAAAAACTAACACTCCCTCTTAGCGAGGAATGTGTTCTAGTGCTGCACTCCTTGCCACAACACCCTGTCTCTGCATCATCTCCTCTCACATTGTCGATGTCTGGCCACATTGCCCACCAACCACTGCGCAACTCTGATATGCGATGCATCTGTTCTGCTGCTGACGTTGCCATACAACTGCCAACACTGCATCTGCAATCCAACTCCCTATCATCTATTGTTGCTGCAACTGCAACATCTGCAACTGAAAAACATCCAAAATACTAATTCAACTGTGATCAGTATGATGCATCTGTCTTCGAGTCTTTGACTGCTACTAGCATCCACACAGTTATTAAAGAATCTGCGCTGCTGTTGACTCTGCACTATGCCAACTACACTACTAGCATCTCTGCACTACACTCCCTAGCGTCTGACTGCTACTAGTCTCTACAATTGTCACTCGGTCTCTTACTGCATCAATTGCCACAAATCCATCTTGCTACTGAAAGTTGTGGGCCCCTGTAGCAAGGTAATGATCCATGAGGTGGACTTCTCAAGGAACCTGCCCAATATGGTACACTGGAGTCTTATACTCCTCCTCCTCATGGATTTGGTACCCCACTATCTCCTTTCAAGCCTAGTCCCTGGCTGGGACTCTTCCTTTCTTTGCAACTTGCACTAGACAACTTGCACTTCTTCGACATTTGCCTCCTGCAATTGGAAGTCGATATGCTACCCAGATCTGCATTCTGTCCAACTCACAAGACCTCCTCTAAATGACCATCCCTGTAGAGTTGCAAAATCTGGAAACTCAAAACTGGAGAAATAAACCTCAAAAATCTCCCTCTTTCCCTTTGCTCAGCTGCTGGAACCGCTATTCATACTCCCTTATGGAGTGAGAAAATCTGCAATCAGCTACTGCCATTTTGCCTGGAAAAATCGAACTTCTAAGACTCGAAGTTCGTTGAGAGAAATTTTCCCTCTTTTGTGTGTGCTCTTCTCTCTTCCAACTGATGCTGGGTATGCTCTAGCGAACTGTTGCAAAACCCTCTGCATCTAGTTAGATATCTACCCAATGAAAAATCTGAGCTGCTCCCTTTGCCTCTAAAATTACTCAATTTGGAAATCAAATTTTTCTGCTGTGAAAAATCGAGTTTCCCCAAGTAACTCGGCCTCCTGGCAAAATACTACGTTGCCCCTGGGAATTTCGGCCTGCTGCTCTTACTAAACAGTGAAATTCCTTCTTTCGCTTTTGAGCTCTCCAACTGATCAACTGCACTCTAATACCATGTGAAAATTCCAAACTGGAATCCTATTGCAACAACTGATATTATTCCTCCTAATTGTTAATTAATTAACAATTTATCTGCTACGACAAATATCGAAATAAATACACTGCAACCTTCACAAATAAAATACTGCGGTGGAAACTGAGAAATGTTAGCACACACATAAAATTAACACAATTGTTTTTGGACAAAAGTCCCCGAAAAAACCCAACTTGGGAAAGTCGGTGCAACAATTGAGGGTTTAATTATTATAATATTATGCAACAGTGAGAAATTTTGAGTACAACTGGATGTCGAAGTTTGGTAATCCAACAGAGAAAAATACTGGCAAAAATCTAGTGAGGAATTTTCCTCACCCCACAGGCAAACTCCCGACACAAATTGCCTTTAGAAATTCGACCCTCTAACCCTCTACATCAGACTCCGCGTTCTTTGCACAGCCTACTGGACGTCTAGCCTCAGTTGGGTCTTTGATGAAGTTGTTCTGCCTTTTGCTCACTGGAAGGATGCTTCTCCGACACTCTGGGACTCCTTCCCGGCCTCTAGAACTGAAGACGTCTCCCCCTTTTTATAAAACGACCCTTTCTACAAATTGAACTTGCCTCTAGAGGCTGTTGTGTTGCCCCAACATCAGCCTCTTTGTGGCTCTTCTGCCTCTCTGCTAATGCACTCATTGGATCTAGAATGCCTCCTCCAACCTGACTGCCTCTGCCCCTCTCTCACTGCTTCGATCTCTAGCTCTCTCTCCGACAACTGACTGCTGCTACTTTGGAAATCGATTTGCTCAGAAATCAAACTGTTGAAGTGTCTTCTCCATCAACACATCGACCTCCTCTTATAATCCTTTGTTGGAGCACCAACGACCAAGATTAAAACATAATCGATGGCTAGGATCATCTTTGGATCGATCCATGTGTGTTCCTAGATGATTCTCGCTTTGACTTAATTAATATTGATTAACTAACCATATTCCCTAAGTTTAGACTGAGGAAATATTTAAAGATTGGTTAATAATCTAATTAAGTCATTTCTAGGCAGAATTTCCAGAAACGATTTTTGGGTTTTGGAGATCTCATGTATTCTAGCTTCTCCACCAAATTTCATGGCTAGAACATATCTGATGCTACAAAAACTAACAAGGTGGCAATGTCTTTTTGGTCAAGGCAACAAGGCTTTTCTCAAAAGATTTAAATAATCTTATTTGTTGCAAAAGAGCATCTTGGAGGGTTTTCAAAATTAGTTGAAAAAGTCTAATATGATAAAAAGTTTTTTTTTTGGAAATTAAAGGCCATTATATTTTCAATTAAAACCCTTCCAACATATTTAATTTTTAAAAGGTCAATTTCTTATCCTCCAAAAAGGGATTTCAAATACATCATAAGAGACCTTCCAAAATTACAAAAGAGCATTGATCTTTCCTCCAAAATGTATGAACTTAACGATCAATCTAATGTGATATCACTCTGAAATGTTTCGACCCTTGTGGAGACAACGACAGATCTAAAGAGAGGGTTTGGTGACAAGGGTTTCATTTTGTTTTTGATTTGGTTTTGGGATTCGTTTGGCAACTTATTGCAGGGTTTTGTGCTAAGTACATCTCAGAGTCTCGACCCCTCCTTTAGGGCACAATTATATCCCTGAATCAGTGAAGACATTAAGTTTATGGCAGATATTTTGAGTTTCGTTGGATAATACCTTCTTACAGATTCGATCTTCAACCAACGAAGTATTCTACTTAGAACAAGGCACAAAATGCTCTATACTATATCTCTGCGGCTTGTTTGGTACAAGATCATTGAAGACTTGTAGCCTTCATTTCAATGATTTGACCTCCATATAGGGCATTAATTCCAAGCTTTGTAGTTAAGGTTTGAAGGCAAGCAAAAGGGTTTCATCTTATCCTTCTGAACAACGAGGTATACTGTTGATGCAATGCCTAAAAGGAATTTAATAAGGGCTCGTTGATGACATAAATCATATGAAGAGTTTTTGCGGCCTCCTCTCTGAGGTTGTACTGAAGTAGCAGGCACCTGAGCCTAATTTCTACAAAGACATCTATATCTCAATCATTGCAAAGATTTTTGGCACGCTGTTAACGTTAATAATTTGTACTGTGACCTATCTTATATAATTTATGATGGGTAACAGTGAAAGGTTTGTAGCAAGATTTGATTCATTAGGCCTACAGTTCTGAACAACAAAGTTGTTGAAGGTAATGCACGTCTAAATCTTTGTCCATCATCTGAAGCTAAGATGTGGAAACTGATATCCTTGTTTTGACGTACCTTCTTGAGCATTGTTAAGGCGTGATACACTATGCCACAGATGTATTGAATCCAACATAAATATTAGTTGTTACAGCTCTAGATTAAGCCAACCAATGCAATGCTGAGACACCATATTCAATTGAAAAGTTTCATTCTCTATTAAGTTGATCTTGTCATTGACTCATTTGATTATGGAGGTATGTAAGAATCAATTTATATTAACAATGATTTTGTTGTAAAGAGTTATTCGTGTAGACATATCAAGTTATAATCTTGAGCAAGGATTTGCAAAGGAGGCTTCAACTGTAAGGTCAGTGGTAGCAATAGTAGTATGATGGTATGATAGTTATGTGAAGTCTACAGTGGTGATTCATGTGCACAACAACCAAGGTTTTGCAAACTTTATGATCAACAACTTCAGGATCTTTGTCTGCAAGGACAGAACAGTGAAGGGCTAGTCAAATCAAGCTTTAGAATATTGGGAACAAAAGTTGAAGTGAAGGCAGTACTTGACATCAAGATTACCACTGTAGCTAAGTATCTAGTAGGGAATTGTTGTGGTTGGGTTTTAGTGTTACTTCATCTGAAGCTGTATTTATTGAAAATGGGTCACTATCCCTAGTAAGAGAACCCATATTGATTTGAAGAAGTTTACTCATTGTAAGTAGGTCATTATCCCTAGTACAGGAGCCCACATAGTTGATTTGATTTATTATCATTTTTAGGGAGGCACTAGGCAGGTGGTTGAAGCCTGGAAACACTTCAGGGTGGCAATGTGGTTCTAGGGCAAGTTGGAGCTTGCTAGGGTTTTGGAGCATCCTTTTAGGTGATTATTGATAATACCAGGGCATCCTTCCAATTGGAGCCGGAAAAGTGAACGCTTTTCTAGAGTACTAGGGAGTTGACGCTTCCCTTTCAGTTGGAGCTTAAACATTTTTGATGTACTCACAAAATTATTAGAAAAAAATTCGGTGGTTTTTTGTCTCAGAGGGGGTTTTCCACCTAAAAATTCTTGTGTTCGTTGTCTACTGCTCATTTATGATTTTGAATTGATGTTGAAGATTAATTGATGCTCTGAAAAAGATTAATAAGTTACTAATTGCTAAGAAATACTAATTCACTGCCCTCTAGTATTTCCAACAACATGGAGAATTGGGGGTCATCCCCTATTTTGAGATTTATGGAGCCCTCTCTCACATTTTGGCACAAAGAGGACCCAACGTTGCCTTCCAACAATCGTAAATCAGCATGACGTCATCATTTCAACTTGCATTTGGATGGCTAATTCATATTTTGAAAAGCTACTTGGTCAGCTTGTGACCAAGGGATGTATCTTGCCCATTTTTATAATGTTGAGGGGCTTGTAGGCATAATTCGACCTAGTGGAACACATATACATAGAAGATCATTTCATTTGATTTGAATCATCATCATCACTTGGGAAATTTGGCCTCTTAGGCTAATTCACACTTGTTCCTGGATTTGCTATTGGAGTATCTTGGATGCATTTTGATATTTGGAGCTGCTTTTTGATCTTCTTTTGTAGTTATCTCTTGGATTATGGATGGATATATTGCATGTCATCTTGTAAGTGCCGTTTGTTGAAATTTTGTTTGAAATAATGTCTAATGTATGGAATTGTTGCAACTAGATTAATGGTACATTGTGCCCTAGTTTTGTGAAGATAAATTTTGAAAGATGTTTGGTTGGAAATTACATATGTTAGTCATGTCATGACACGTGATGAATGTTCCTACCTGTGAAATATCGAATTTCTCTATAAAACTCTATAATCTTTGAGCGGGTAATTATTAAGGGTTGGTACCTAGGACATCAATTCTTGACCTCCTTAAAAGACCATTTTGGCAAATCCAAATTTCTCCATAAATTTCCTTTCCTAAATTTTGGTCCCCTAAACTAGGATGACTAGGCTAGGGCATAGAGCGAATTTGATTAGAGTGATTTGGTGGATTCCAAGAGCCTAGACACCAAGACTAAGGTCTTATCTCCTTGACATCAAAGTTTGGTGGGCATCAGATTGGTTTTCATCCATAAAATCTCTTGCCCTAGCTGTGCCCTAAAAGGGAAACCCTAGCTTGTTATTGTATCAACTTGGGGACTTCTTTGAGGGTTGTATGAGCCTAGTACTTGGTGAAGTAGGTCATAAGATGTCCTTTCTTCTCCTTGCCTTGATCTCAAAAGTGCCTCTATCCACGATAACTTATAAAACCCTAGGTCTTGCGCAAGTATCTTTTAAGTCTCTTAGAAGGAGCGAAGTACCTTTAGAAGCATCATTTCATCACCTTAAGCTTCCCTTGAGAGGTCCCATCTCATCACCTAGCGCCTTAAATCCTAGAATATCTATCAAAGGTGATTTTCTATCTTACTGGGACTCCTCCCATCGGTGAAAGTCCGTAAAGAGTAGGGAGCATTGATTGTGGTGATGGTGAGCCATTTTCCCATTATTGGCACTTAGTCTAGCTCTTTGTCCTATAGGATTTCCCTCTTCAAGGCCTGCTAGATTTTGTGGTAATAGGACCCACGATGTTATGTAACCCTTGAAAGTTTTCTACTATATGCTGGAAAACTTTCTCCATAATGTCATTATTGTAAGGAGGTATAGGTGAAGTTATCCTTATGATCTCACTAAGACAGAGGCAACTATAAGTCTCACCACTTCACAAGGGTGCTCCAAGAACTTGTGTTGTATCAAGGCACACATTGAGGGTTTTAGGGTCCAATTTAAACTCCTCCAATCTGATTTCTTCACCTTGGAAATATGGGAATCTAATTTCCCCAGTTTAAGAAGGGCATTCATTGTACCCTTCATGATATTCAAGTCTGACCCAAGTGCAAAGTTCCTATCTCTTGTTCTTTTTGCAGATCCCTTGACTGCTTCAGCTGTAGAATAGCATGGACTCCTCTTGAGAAGGGTCTATTGTTCTACCTTTTTCTCTGGTCCATAGAAGCATTGAAGTCCAAGGAACCAATTGATGCACTGCTGTGCCAATTCATGAGGTGTCTTAAAAAATCCATTATTCAACAACTCTACTGGCACCCTAGCAGCAACATATACAAGGCTATGGAAACAATACAATAGCATTGTTATACATAGAAACTATAAAATCTCTATAAGCCCTCTCTCCCCATCGAGCAACTCAGCCTGCATACATCAACAACATTGCAAGCAACACAACATCAAGCTCGTGACACTACAAGGCTCATGGCGACAATATGACAGTAGCATACAAGATAGCTACAATAATACATTCAGCAATGGAATCCCTGCAATAGCATCTCACTGTCATCTGAGCAACAACACAATATACATGGCATACATATGAATCTCTGCAACATATAGACTCAGCCCCAGACAACAATACAACAACCGTACAACGATATACTGGCAGCAACTTCAAATCATTATCCCCTTACAAGGCACCCTCTGCTTTACATGGTTTTAGCACAAGATATAAGGCAATATACAATACATGATAGTGCCATACAAATTGTCGCTGACAACCCCCTAGCTTGACAATTCATACTTACAGTGGGATCCCTTAGCATCGATAACAATATTCTACAATGCAACAACTGTTAATCCAAACACTTCATTTCTTTTGTAAAAGTCACTGTGTCTCCACGCACAGGTCTTCTAGTTGGATCAAGGCATTATGCACTTGATTTCTCTCTTTGCTACAACATACTTGCCCATTTCTCTGCATACAACGTCTGCCTCAGGGAATTTGAGTCACCCTTGGAGAAATTTCTGTTAGCATACCAGACCACAAACAATTGTGCACAGCCTATGCACCGAAACTCTGCCAATCGCACCTGCCCTCTGAAGCGCGCTTCTTCTGATCGATCCCAATGTAACCATTGGCAATTCCCCATACTCTGGCATACACCAGCTACTGGAGTCAAATCGCACCAATCGCACCATGCTCTATCAGAAGGATATCAGATTACAAACATTGCACTAATCTGCAGGGGCATAGCCATCGTACCGAGAACTAGTATTTACACTGGAGGTATCACAATACATTTCAGGCCACCATGATTTGCCAACTGCACAAATATATATAGTCCATCGCTTTTCTTACTCCATATGCAGGTCCCAACTTTTCATTGCACTTGATCTTCAGACTCTCATGCGCACAAGTGTATGTTTTCCATTTGGCTTCTAATCACTTTCCTGTCTGATCTGATAACAATTGCACTGTGCACTTGACTAGACCTTGGTCTATCTCACGCACAGCTCCATGCACAGGTCTGTAGCAATGTACCTCGATCTAAACATATGTATTCAGGCTTTCAGCACACAAACATGCACAACATTCTTCTGTCACCATTGCTTAAGTCAGTCAACGATTAACACAGGTATATTCACATTTTTGGCATTACACCCAAAGCGAATATGTTACATGAACGCATCATTGTTACAATATTCAGGTCGGATCTCTCACGTGTTTTCTAATGCTCCATCATTTTTTCTTCATGCAAAGACAGTCTCTTGATCATCTACTGGTTGTATTAACACTCAGCACCAGGATCCCCGTGGGTTCATGGATCTGTGGATCTGCCCACACAACCTGGGGAGTTATACCATGCTGTGCCTGCTAGAAATTCAGACTTTTGACTCAGCGACACGGCCCCACGAATTTTGGCTTTCAAACTTTAATCAGTGGTCGCTGCAAAATTTCGGTCCTCAATACAATGTAATTTTGGTCCTTGGAATATGATGGATTCAGCTTCAATGAAAATGTGAGATTCAGCCTCCAAATAATGCCCAACTCTTCACAAAGATTTGATCCCCAAGCTAAGAACTCAATCTCTTTTAACTCGTCCTTTGACCAATGTGGCCTCACATGAAATTCGGCTTCAATAATTAAATTGACCTAATCCTTAGCAATGAAACCATGCTAGGGTTTTACCCTGGAACAAAGTTTCATGCTCACCTAGAAAAGATGATAAGTGTGTTGCTAAACCCCTCAGGCTGGCAGGAAAACCAACTATGATACCACTGTGATACTCTGGAAACTAATTTGACAAAATTTTCCATAATTTTTGCTTAACAAAATTACACCATAAATTTCTATATTTAAACCCAATCAAAATTGCATAATTTTCACCATAAAATTAGCAGCACAACAAATAAATTTTGTAATATGAAAACCCAGAAATGCTGCAAATCAAGGTTAACACGAGAAATAATAGCAAACTCATCTTTATTTTATTTACTGAATAAGATTACCATGCCAATACAAATAGCTGGAGAATAGCTGAGATGAAGCCCAAATTGGATATCTGGGTGATCCCCATTTGCAGTCCATAGCTCCACTCACCAACTAATGCTGATGAAGTGCTATGAGATTTCTAAATGAAATCTCCACAATAGTCAGTTGGGGTTTCATCCAACACACTAAGAAACCCAAGGGTTTATATCCTAGGGTACTCTGAACCGGAAAACTAAGTTCTAAAACTCACCAAGAAAAACTCCAATCCATAATGATCCCAAATGACTTGCTTCCCCCCCTTTTAAAGATCTAATGGATCTCTCTCCAACCTTCCAGAGCACTTTTATTTTATTATTTTATTTCCATTCTAGAGGTTTCTCCCTTTCATTTTATTTAAGTGACTCTTTTTATTTTATTTTATTCAAGTCACTTTTAATACCGGAAAATGGTTAATCTGCCTCTACAATTTTCCAGCCACTGAAAGTCACTTTTCATCATTTCATCCTGTCGATCTCTTCATCCTGGTTCCAACAAGCTATTACACTAAGGTGTTTCTCCAAACATTCTTCTCCAAATAACACCATTAATGTATTTAATTAAAATATGCTGATAACCCCATTTTATGGGAATTGCTGGAATGCAACGGAACCAAGAACACACTGTGCGGAACTGACCCTGATGATAAAATATAGCAAGCGAACCCCATAGGAACCCATAAAACTCTTCCAAAACCCTCTGGGCCCACCAATGGCATGATCTCACTCTTGTGACCTGGTTGTCACAAATCCTGAAAATCCACCCTAACTGCATCATAAGAGAAACCAGAAATGGGGATATTACATAATTATATCTGGCTTATGGATTTCCAATTGACCGAACATTAATGTAATTGGCAATTTCATAAGGATTTTAGCAATGATAATCTCTTTTCCTTCAATAGTTTCTCTAATTTTTCATAAGATGGAAACAATTTTTTGAAAACCATTTCCTCCTTTCTTGTTATTGCGACCCATTTGTTTATCTTCTTCAAAAGGTCCCATTTTCCTTTTCACTAAGAGTGTGGCCATTACGAATTTTAAATGATACCTTAAATTCAATTGAACTGGGACTTACTAGGCATTGTCAATAATAAGACGGTAGTATACTTTCTAGAATATGAAGGCCTAAGGTTCAAATCTCACTTTCATTCACTTCAAATCATATCAAATGCTATAAATATTACAGTACTTTAGCTCATAAGTGTGACTATTTATTTTGGGCTCAATGTAGTGTATTGTCGACTCAAGGCAATGGAGTCACAGTTGCACAGTTAGCAGGTACATCCTTTGACACTAAAAATCCTGCTCCGGGCTCATGCATTATGATTCATGGAAATTGAATTAAAATAACTGATTCACAATTTTTGCTCAGTAACCACAATAATACTCACTTCCCTTGAGACACGTATATACTATAAAGACAGCCATGGTATAATGGGATTAGCATAGCCTGTCTGTTCATTTATGATTCTCCTTTGCTAGTGTATGACATCTATATTGTGGAGCACGTAGTTAAAAATATGGGGTTATAATTTACAGCCTTTTATGTTGCTTTTACAATCAATTTCTACTTCATGGTTCACATTACATATTTTCATTAACCTTGAAATAGTAGTTCATGATATAAATTTTCTGGTTTGGTAATTATGTGTATTATACTGAACTATGACATTAAAAGGATTTTATAAAATATTATGGTTGAGAATAAGCACAACCAGAAACACCTGATCCATGCAAATGGAAATTGCTACATATCATCTCTTTGGCTTTATAAGCTATTCCTGCTCACTCTCTCTAGCTGGATAAGTAAGATACTTGTTCTTCAAAGCAATTGTTTTGCCTACTTGGGCACCTGTACCAAAACAAATATCATTATCCATCTTGATTGTTGGACAAGTATTGGCAGTCATGAAGATTGGGTTTCATTTAGGGCAGAGTCCTTTTCGTTATCACTTCTGTTTCTGCACATATATTTCAAAATTCTTGCATTTATTCCTGCACCTGTTCTCTGAGATAGTGATTTCTTACTGAAGAGATAATAGCATCTTACATGCTTGTGAAACAGGGTGGATATATAAGCTCTACATGTTTTTGCTGGCAGTATTCTGCACAAATTCTATAAATATTCATGCGGGTATAAATGGTTTGGAAGTTGGCCAAACCATTGTTATTTCTGCAGCGGTAAGATTGATTTCTTGTGTACTGTTTCTACTTAGTGACAACAAACTATGCAGCACACGAAACAAACATATTTGAAGAAAGAAGCAAATGGATGGTAACATTCTCAAATTGTGTTGCAGATCTTGATCCATAATATCATGCAAATTGGATTATCTTCAGAGGATGACTATAAACAAGCACATGCCTTTTCTATCTATCTTATCCAGCCTTTGATTGGAGCTTCACTGGGTTTACTTGCTTATAACTGGTATTAGTTTCTAACATGTTGCTATGAAATTGCTCGGTTGGTTTTGTTATAGTGATATCCACTTATTCATTATCTTTAAATAAATCAGGTATCCATCTTCAGTGTTTGTCGGTGATACGTTTACTTACTTTGCTGGAATGACACTGGCAGTGGTTGGCATACTTGGCCATTTCAGGTGACAATTCCTTTCTTTTATAACATTACTATATAAACTTCCTCTAGGTGTTAATTTTCATATTACCAATGGAATTGCCCTTCTTATTCTTCAGAAATATTATGGAAATTATAACACACCGACACGACAAATCTCTGTTTGGGATTTTCACCTTTTTAAGAGGGAATCAATTTTTCACCAAACTTGGCCCTATGAGGCCTAATGTGATTGATGATGAAAGACATATGTCTCATTCTTATTGTACTTTTTATCTCAATTGAACATTGATGAATATCTAATAGAAAAAGAACAATTGATTTATGGGTTTTCCACCTTGTGGGGCTTCACCTTGGTCTCTGACCAAAATCCTAGTGTCTTTATTGTGTATGCTTTTCTTCTATTGTTCTTTACTATTCTGCTGCATTGTTGATGTTATTGTTCTCTCTACTTAATTGCTAACGATGATATGATGTTATGGGGTGAATGTAATGTGAAAATGTTGAAAAAGTAAAAAAAATGCAATTTTCTTCAACAGAAAACAATCTAGCCCTAAAATTTACATGGAATCAAAGTTGAGCTAGGAAAAAGTCATTGAGATCACCCTCGTGAGGACATTTATGATGGATTTCATGATCAAGCAAGAGTGAAAGAGATGAAGATGTTGGAGACCTAAAAGAATGCTAGGGTTTGAAGGAAACCTTAGGAAGCCCTTGTTCTTACAATAGAGGTTAGGGTTTGGGAGAAACCCTAGGAGTGGCCTTAGATATGGTAAAGGCTTAGGCAATATTACGCGATCCTCCCCCCCCCAAGGATCCAAGGGCAGAATCATGTCCTGTATGGATCCTTGGGCGATCTTTTGGCAGAACTATGAATCCGAAAATCGGATCCATGGTTCCGCCGGATTGGGCTGATTCCTAGAAATCCAGAATCGCGTGGGCCTGATCTGCAGTTTCGAATTTCTGATCCGTGGTTGTAGACATGGATCCGCCTCGGATCCCTGCGGATCGGGCACGGTTCCGAGGGCCGACGAGCGGTTCCGCAGAGGCCCGCCTTTTTTATTTTTTTGTGGCTCTAACATGGGTTGGGTTTATGGTGAGTTAGCGAAAAGATAGATGGGGTTAAAATCCATTTTCCCCTCTCTTTTCCTCATTCTTGCATCTTTGGAGAGGTTGGAGAAGAGAGGCTTGAGGAGAGCTTGGAGGAGTAAAGAAGGGCTGCCATCTACAAGAGCTAAAGAGGTAAGTGCAAACCCAAAACTCCCTCATGTTTTTGTCATTGTTGTTTGTATTTTTTCTCTTCCCTCTCCTACTTTTCCCCATTCTTTCTTCTTGCTCATTTCAGTGCAGGTTGTCCATTTGTTATCACATTTTATTTTGAGTTTTAAATTTTTTAAGAAACGCTAACAATCTTAGTGTCAGTGAAAATATTTGTAATAAACGGGGAAAATGATGATAATGTGGCTATCAACGCTTTTTGAGTTCAAAAAGTTATTAGTAGGAATACACTGACAATGAGAGTGTCAGCATTATTGGGTATTTGTTGATAACTAGACTATCAATGCTTTTGTGAGTTAAGTAAATTTAAAAATGTGTTTACAACAAGAGTGTCAACGTTATCATGTGTTTGAAAATAAAAAAAGGAAAATGCGTTGACAATGGGAGTAGCAGCGCATTTGTGCAAAAATGGTTAGGTAAAACTTTGTTTTTTCCTGTACAACACAGTAATTTCGGGCACACTTTCCAAACAAATGAGAACGAATTTTTCAAAACCGAAAGAGGTTTTTGTTTGCAATGGACCCATTTAAAAAACCTCTCGCGGTTTTCTAACAACTATCACGGTTTTGGATTTTCAAAGGGACCACTGGACACTATTTTTCAGGATTTTCTGAGGATAAAGCTCATGGACAGTTTTTGACTTGGATGCCACCTCACCAAATTCGACTTGCTGATCCTTATCTCCAATCGTGGCTCTAGCAACAACATGATCTTTAGATGCAAATAGGTTTGGAAAGTTTCATATGCATGTACCTAAGAGATTTATACTTCTATTATTGGATTATTGTAATTATTTTTGAGCTACAAGCATGTTTCAGTTATTGTATTGTTTATATAAGCAAAGGCTGCAAAAGAAGAAAGGGGTGGTGTTTATTTGGGATTTAGCATCGTTGTGTATTTTGAGTAGATCATTAATGAGAACAGTCTTTATGAGTGTTGTATTTCCCTGTCTGTTTTTACTTTGCTTTATATTTCCTCATGTCTGATAAAAAGAGTACGAGATTGGGATTCATATTTTATGCTCCTTTTTCTTTATTTCTCAGGCATTAATAAATGTTGATCACTTAATCCTTACACTAATTTCCTTCATCTTCCTCTAAATCACTAAGTGTCAAAGGAATTACTGCTACCTTGTTTTTGTGTTTTTCTCATTAAAACTGTGTTTGTATAAGACTTGATTGGGTTAGACCCCATGCCCAATGGTGGAACTTTCACATAGCCCAACCAAATTCAATCATTTTTGATAAATCTGGCCATAGGACTCAAATGCAAACCTTTTACTACAGTGACCTTAAGTAGTTGAGTTTAGGGAGAGACCCCTCTCCAGGTTGAAGGGCCAACTTTCAACCTCAAAGAGGTTTGAGGTTACCTTAGAGGTTTTCCCACGACTAGGGTTTCCTTTAAGAGATAACATTTTGGCGCTGTTGCCGAGGAGCGAAAGACATATTTTCCCCAAACGATTTCGTTGTTTAAGATCAGATCTCTGAGGGCAAACAAAGATTTGGATATCAGTTTTGGTTGCAAGGTGTTTGCTATGGTGACTCCATTTTCAAGAATCCACAGTTAGAAGCTTCCATGACGACTCCATTGTTAGAAGGATTCATAGCTCAAATGATTCAATGGTCATTTCACTAGGCCAATGAAGAACTCAGACACTGCTACTATTGTTTTAAGATATGCAAGTTTAGATTTTACAGTTATTCCTGGTTTTCCTAATCATCTACCCAAAGATGAATATTTTCTGAGAAATGGACCAAAATTTAGTGGTGATGATTTGAGCCTAACTTTGAAACATATCGCAAATTTTCGAGACTTTATTGATGTTCTTAAATTCAAGTGTGAAGATGAATACATGAGATTATTGTTTAAAGGTATGCAAGTTTAAATTTTACAGTTATTCCTGGTTTTCCTAATCGTCTACCCAAAGATGAATATTTTCTGAGAAATGGACCAAAATTTAGTGGTGATGATTTGAGCCTGACATTGAAACATATCGCAATTTTCGGGACTTTATTGATCTTCTTAAAGTCAAGTGTGAAGATGAATACATGAGATTATTTTATGAGTCATTCCATCGGAAGTGCAAAATTTGGATTGAATGTTTGTCTGTGAAGTCCATAACATCCATAACAAGCTTTTGGGTTATCTTCTTGGAAACGTGGATGGAGAAAAAAGAATCTGTAGTAGATCATGTTTCCATTCAAGGTTTTAGAGAATGGAATGATGGATATACTGATGGTAAAGTGGATAACAAATTTTCTGCATTTTTATCCTCTTATTTAAAGTCATGCAAATGTAGTTCAGAAGAAAAGATTCATTTTGTAGAAGAGTATTCCAAGGAAATTCAGATAGAGCTTGTAATCTTAGAGGATCAACAAATTTTTCTATATCAAGATCATTCTTTTGGAATTTCTTCTCAACAACAACGAAAAGACATATTGCTTCCCTCTATTATTGAGAGTGGGGAATTTTCTGTTTTGGATCATGAATTTGAAATAGAAAACATGCATGAAAATTTCAACCATGATAATCAAATTGCAGAATACATTGAAGATCAAGCAAGATATGGCATCTATGTATTTGATGATTTTGTAGCCATTTATATTGAAGAGCTTTTTAGTTCAAATTTTCAACCATGGTTTCACTATGAATATCAAGTTTATTTTGAGCTATCATTATATTGTCAAGTTTTTATCAACTATAACCAAGGAGTCTGGTTTTCAAATAAGATGTTGGATTGGTTGCAATGGAAGTTTCATATAACTTGAAGAAAGAGAAAGTCAGCTGGTTAGAATAGGAATAATGTACATAAATAAGCTCACAAGATGGAGCATCCTTTCATTTTGGCATTTCAGTTTTTAGTTTTCAGCAATTGGTGTTCAGGTTGAAACCAGAGTTCGAGTGTGGATTCGATTTTAATAAACAATTTTCAGCTTTCACATTGCAGTATAGTTTTCAGTTGGTTTGGTTTAGTTTCAATTGATGATTGGACTAAGTTGGAAAGTTCACAGAGTAGGATACAAGTTTCAGGTAAGAAGCTGGAAATAGCCCAATAGATCAGGCCTTTGGTCTATGGGGTTCTTGCTGCCATCCATGATCGACAACATCCCCGTGAAGCTAACTGTTATCCCATTTTATTTTGAGTTTGATTTTTTTTAAGAAATGCTAACAATTTCAGTGTCAGTGAAAATATTTGTAATAAACAGGAAAAACGCTGATAATGAGACTATCAACGTTTTTTGAGTTCAAAAAGTTATTAGCAGGAATACATTGACAACAAGAGTGTCATCATTATTGGGTATTTGTTGATAACTAGACTATCAGCGCTTTTGTGAGTTCAGTAAATTTAAAAATGTGTTGACAATGAGAGTGTCAGCATTATCGTGTGTTTGAAAGTAAAAAAAGGAAAATGCGCTGACAATGGGAGTAGTAGCGCATTTCTATAAAAATGGTTAGTTAAAACTCGTTTTTTCCTATACAACATAGTAATTTCGGGCACTCTTTCCAAACAAATGAGAACGAATTTTCAAAATCGAAAGAGGTTTCTGTCTGCAACAGACCCATTTAAAAAAACCTCTCTCGGTTTTCTAACAACTATCTTAGTTTTAGATTTTCGAAGGGATCACTGGACCCTATTTTTTAGGATTTCGTGAGGAAAAAGCTCATGGATAGTTGTTGACTGTTGATTTCTGGTAGCATCGGATGTGCTCTTAGCCTCAAAATTTGCAGGGAGGCTAGGACATATGTATTCCACAATACCCATAAATTGTTTTGGGAAATTCCACCCGGAAACAGTTTTATTAAAATAATTAATTATTTTTTATGGGTGCCTAAGTCTAAACTTAGGAAATTAAAATAATTAAAGGGTATTAATCAAACAGAGGGTGAAACTTCTAGAAGGAGACGAGGATCAAGCCAAAATGATCTGAGCCGTTGATTAGAATCTAAACTGGGCCGTTGGTTCTCAAAGAAAATTATAAGAGGAGGCTTGATGGGCATTTGGAAAACACATCGGAGAAAGATCAAGAGATCAAATTTCTCGAAGAGGGCAGCGCAATAGTTGCTAAAGAATCGATTGAGGAGATTTCTTGCAGTGAGGGGTAGGGATAGTCTCGGAGGGAGATTTCCTGATCCGGGAATACATCGCAGAGGAGGTAGAGAGAGATCCAAAAGAGGCAACACAGAAGCTATGCTGGGTAGCGTAAGCGCACAGAGGCAACGCAGAGCTTCAGAGGGAGTTTGAATTCCACCCAGGAGAGACGAGTTTTAGCGCAGGAAGCTGGGGTGTGAGACTGGAAGCCCTGAAGTTCGAATCTCCAAACAGTAGGAGATCTGAGAGAGGTGATACAGATCCCCGGAGAGGCTGACGCAGAACTACATAGGTTGACGCAGTAGCTAGTGTGGGGCCAACAATCTAGGTTTTGGATCATTGTCGGATCACCAGCGATCGTGTGAGGTACTTCTCACTAATTGTCTGCTAGTCAGATTCTCTGTATTGGATAGCCAACAAGGCATGCAAAGATTGTATTCAGAAAACTACTGCTTAATAATACAAACCCTCAGTTCCTGCACTGGTTTTCTTGCATTGGGTTTTTCTGGGGACATTTGTCCAAAAATAATGGTGTAATGTGATGTATATTTCTTTCTTGTTCAATTCCTTGTTTCCGCATATAATTTTTAATTGGTGAAGGCTGCAGTGTATTAGTTTCAGTATTTGCTGTAGGAAGCAGTAAATAATTTGTTCAGTAATTAACAAATAGAAGGAACTTAATTAGTTGCGGCAGTAGAAATTTGGGTGTCCAAATTTTCACATTGGATGCCATCTCACAAAATTCGACTTGTTGATCCTTATCTCCAACCATGACTCTAGCAACAACATGATCTTTAGATGCAAATAGGTTTGGAAAGTTTCATACGCATGTACCTAAGAGATTTATACTTCTATTATTGGATTACTATGATTATTTTTGATGTACAAATCTGTTTTAGTTATTGTATTGTTTATATAAGCAAAGTTTGCAGAAGAAGAAAGGGTTGGTATTTTTTTGGGATTTAGCATCCTTGTGTATTTTGAGTAGGTCATTAATGAGAACAATCTTTATGAGCATTTGCAGAAATTCTTGTGTTGTATTTCCTTCTCTGGTTTTGCTTTGTTTAATATTTCCTCATCTCTGGTAAAAAGAGTATGAGATTGGGATTCATATTTTACGCTCCTTTTCTTTATTTCTCAAGCATTAATAATTGTTGATCACTTAACCCTTACACTAATTTCCTTCATCACGTGAGTGTCAAAGGAATTATTGCCACCTTGCTTTTGTGTTTTGCTTATTGAAACTGTGTTTGTATAAGACCTGATTGGGTTAGATTCCATGCCCAATGGTGGAAATTTTACATAGACCAACCAAATTTCAATCATTTTCAGTAAATTTGGCCATAGGACTCAATTGCAAACCTTCTACTACAGTGACCTTGGCTAGTTGAGTTTTTAGGGAGAGATCCTTCTCTGGGTTGAAGGGCCAATTTTCTACCTCAAAGAGGTTTGAGGTTACCTTTGAAGTTTTCCCGCAACTGAGTTTCCTCTAAGAGATAACACCATCCATATTCATATTCCAAAGTGGTGTTCTTTTGACTTATATATCATTCTACTTTTGGTTTTCATGATGGTGTTGGGGATTAGGAATAGAAGGGAAGAAGAAGAAGAGGATAGTGGTATCCATGTGAGTGATCCAATGTATGATGAGGAGGAAGGGTTTGAAGATGACACTGAAATGCATGAGGGGAAAGCATTGACACCCTTGTGGAATTATGTGATCAAACTTGAGGGGGGAGAAGGTTGTGGAAGCTACAAGTTTGTGTGCCCTCATGGTTGTTATGGAAGAAAACCATATAGTGGTTCATATACCCGTGTGAGGAGGCATCTTTGTGGGGTGATGGAAAATGATGAGAAAAAGGGTCCCGTGGGGATAACAATTTTCCCTAAGATTTCAATGTAACAAAGAAGAAAATATGTTGAAATAGAGGAGGCTGTATAACAGAAAAACGAGAAACAAAAAGCTCATTTCGAATTAAGTGCAACCTCTATATTTGGTAGCTCATCTTGTCATGGTACTTCTGCAACCTCTGAAAATAGAAGAATAGTAGATTTCTAGAATGTCGTTGGGAGGGGTGATGTGGATGGAAAGGTGGTCCGGTTTCTTTGTATTTGCAGTGTACCATTCAATGTGCTTCCCTCTCCCTATTGGCATGATATGGTTAAGGGCATCAATGAAGCCCAAAAAGGATACAAAAGCCCCAACTATGAGAAAGCTAGAACTATGTTATTAGAAAGAGAAAAAACAAAGGTTCAAAGAGCTTTGATATGTTTTACAAATGAGTTGGTGGATTGTGGGTTATCCATTGTATCAAATGGGTGGACAAATGTTAGAAACCAACATTTGATAAATGTTCTTGTTGTTTCTACTAGCGCTGTGTAGTGTTTCTGGCAAGTCATGACTCCTTCGTCAATGCAACTTCCCAAAACATTGCAGATCTCCTATTGAAATCAATCAAAGATGCTGGTTCTAATAATGTGGTTCAAGTGATCATTGATAATGCAACAAACTGTAAGGCAGTAGGAAAAATTATTGAGTGTGTTAGTGTCGGTCTTGAGCCCTCCATTGGTGATCAAAAGCTCTTTGCATATGCATATGTAGGTGTCTCATCAGCATCAGTTTTGCATCTTGTTAGGCATGCCATAACACTGATGGAGGAGCTGGTCTTGTTCCCTTCTTGGCTTTGCTGGAATCAGGTCATATCATTTGAAAAAACTTGTGTCACACCTGTTTCATTTTTGTCTTGAAATCCCAAGTCTAGGTCTAGGGTTTCGGTCAAAATCACTGCAAGGTCATGAGTCAAAAGTCTAATAGTCCCCAACAAGCCAGAAGGAGGTATGTAATATGTTCCAGTGATATTTTTCATTAGCTACAGCTCATTTATACCTTGGATTTAAAAACTCTGTTTTTAAACCCAAGGTCATGTGAAATTTGCAAAAATAAGGAAAATCTTCATAAATCTTCAGAATGTCGGCAACAACCTTGGTTTCCTCGCCAGAATCCATCAGAGAATCAACCTGCAAAAAGAAC
>APFE031032579.1:0-10900 GCA_000404065.3 Pinus taeda | reverse complement strand
AGAGATTTGTGTGTAACAAGTACAACATGTGGCAGAACAGTGTGCTGCAGACACCCAAAATGCGCGAGACCTACTGCATGGACTTCGCGCCAAGATCACCACACCAACAGAGTGACTTGGTATGAATCACGATGATTGTGTTCAGGGCCTGTTGGGTAGCAGATCCCCCCATAGCATGTTTTTGGGGCTTAAAGCCCACATTTTGGTCAATGTAATATAAAGACCCCGCGAAATGTGGGCGTAGAGCACAAGAGTCTAGGGTTGTCCGCCCTAAAATAATGTAATTTAATGTATAGTATGTCAGCCTACCCATGGTCCGCGAACCATGGGATTGTATAAATAGATCAAGGCTCTAAGTGTAAAGAGAGATCAAAGTTTTTGACAAGTAATATATAGATTCGAAGACATGGTTAGAATATAGAAGTGGATCTGAAGTGTACTGGGTCATAGTGGTAGGTAGAGGCTCTACAATTGAGTGCGAGAGGCGTAGTAGAGTCCGGAGCTGAGTGCGCGGACCCCTGCAGCTGAGTGCGCAGGGTGGAGTCGGGTCTGTAACTGAACTTGAGTATTAATAAAGATAAGATTGATTCAAAATATTGTGCGTCTGTTTGTAGATCTATATTTCTATGTTTTGGTTATCTTTATGCATTTATGTTGTTTTCGAGCACGCACGCTTATTTGAAAGTTGAATAAGTAATAAGAATATTAGGCCCACAAAAACTAAGTTAAGCACTAATATAATAGCACAATAAGGATCAGATCGGAATAATATTGTATTCCCAAAGGTGCACACGGGTTGCAAAGAACAGAAAGCTACGCAGAGCAACATAGCACGTAGATTAGGATCGTGAACCTCCAGAACCTTCATCAAAACATCCCTAGTGTGCGGAAACCTAGTTCCAGCACCCTCCCATACTACTTTGGGTGAGACTTGAGTCCATGCTCCATGGATTGTTGCCGAAAGGGCTAGTAGTACCGAGATTTTCTATGCTAAAATCACTGTTGAACTTGGGTCAAGCCCCACGTAGCCAATAGAGAGCCTTTCCCAAGAAAAGTGAATTGCAGTCAATTAAAGCCTTACTCGGGTCGCCCAGCTATCTGACTGGCTAGTAGAAGCACAATCTTTGTGCTCCAAGGATCTAGAAGAAGGCATGAGACTATAAACACAGGTAGGGGATACACGTACACATGTAGAGAAGCACTTCCGACAACGCAGTCTCGGAATAATGCATGTAGCAGATACAACAGGTAGCAGCTTAGTGCGCTGCTGACCTTGCAGCAATTTGGGCTTAGTTGAAGGGACTCCATGCAAATATATCCACATTGACAAAGTGACTTGAGGGTGAGTCATGATGTTTGTGTTGGGGGCATGTTGGGCATGGAATCCCCCCAAGTTATGTTTTGGGGCTTAAAGCCCAAGTTTTTACTGAGTCTTCTTGTGAAAACTCCGCGAATTATAGGTGCGGGGCGCAAAATTGTAATAGAATCACAGGGTTGTCCACCCTAGTTTTTTTTAATGTAATGTCAGTTGGATAGACCTACCCATGGTCCATGGACCATGGAATTGTATAAATAGAGCAAGGCTCTAAGTGTATAATATAACTAATAGAAGATGGAATAAAAGAAGAGGAGGAGAAGTCTAAGTGATTGAGTCGAAGTGTTAGGTGTGTCTGTGGGTCATAGAGTAGGAGAAGGCTCTGCAGTTGAGTGCGAAGAGGCCTAGTATTCCGTAGCTGATTGTACGAACCCTTGTAGCTAAGTGCACAGGGCAGGTCAATTCTGTAACCATTGGGAGAATCAATAAAGATAAGTTTTACAATAATTATGTGTATCTTTTCCTGGTTTAATGCATGATTGGATATAATTTGCAAGTATATTGTTTATTTACTACGTGAACCTATATGAATGTTTTATATTACTAGTTATAACTTAAGACATTCAAGTAGGTGAAGGTAATTAATTAGTACTGGAAGATAAGTAAGATCTCGGGTAATAGCGCAGAGCGTGGCACAACCCCTGGTTAGTGCTGCGTGAAGGTAGTGTATCAGGCTGCGAGGAATGGGAAGTGCATGAAGCAACCTATGTGTAGGAACAAACAGAGGACTAGTCAAACCTCTTAGACATCTCAAGGGTGCAGAAACCTGGTTCTAGCACCCTCCCATACTATTTCAGGTGAGACCTTAGTCCACACTCCATAGATTATTTTCGAAAGGGCCAGTAGTAAAGGGATTTGTTTGGCTAATTAACTCTGAACCTGGATCAAGCCCCAACAAGCCAACAACATTCTCCTTTGTGACCGTTCATCTACCCTCATGACTCTTCAACTACTCTATGACTGTTACATTCAACTATCGACACTTGAACTTTCACTTGACAAGATGTTACATACAATCTGCACATGTACCCATGTGAGACAAAATGGCTTGAACAAGCCATGGAAGACATCACTAACACTCAGACCATTGTGGTAAGACCAACTTGTTGACATCCTTGTAATGGTTGATGGTGGTGAAATTATGCCAAGCTTGGTCGTCTGCGATTGTGTCTGTACGCTCAATGGTAACATCCTACTGAAAGTGAACTCTTGCCTATGTTGCATCTGGGTACACTGGTATGGCTCCTTTGTCCAACTCATCTAACCACATGCACATCATCGTCTTGAGTGCAACTAGACCAACAACATACTGATGCATAGCGTCTATGCTAATATCTAAGTGTGTGTTGGTGACCATGCACATCAACTTGTCAAAATACATGTTCAGCTCTAGTCAGACTTGCTTCTTGTCTTCGCCTCGTTGAGTGTGCTAAATGGGTGAGATTGCATGCATCCGCACAATGAAATCCATGCTCCTAAACACCTTTGCATGTGAACGACAACACTGCTCACCCTATCTTCTCCATGCCATCTACTGTATAGGTCCATAACTGGTATGGGTGCAGTGTCATCATTCTATGCTTGTTGCACCTCCTATTGTCCCTGCTCCCACTGCAACTCCTTCTATTGTCTGTGTAGCTCCTGTTCTTCCTTGAGTTCTCACTTGAGAACCTAAAACTCCTTATTTTTTTCTCTCTATCTACCTTCATGCAATCCTCTTGTCATGTCGTCACCTCATAGCCTCAGCCTCCAAAGTTGCTTTCATGACAAGTGGATCTGCTTGAGCTTGCAACTTTGTTCTGCCTCTGTGTTGTCCACAACCTTCCTCTTGCACTTGTCACATGAAGGTGTGTTACCTTATGTTGTTGTTGATGGTGCTTATCACTATGACGTTTCTACCATTTCATCTTGATATCCTTGTCCATGAACAACTTAATGTATTCATAGATAGGTAAGTTCGTAGACACTTGATCGACTGCATCCCCAGTTGTGCTATGAACTGTGTCTTCGACTCTGCTCTCTTGGAAGCCATTGTACTTATGTTTCTAAGAGGAAAATGAAAACCTGTGATACCTAGAGACATAGCAACACTCATGACAAGTGATCTGTCAGTTGGAAACCAAAACAAACAAAAGGACTGACATGCAACATACCTATGTGACTCCCTGTGAAGATTGCATAATTTTCACTGGGAGGTTGGGAGACTGACTACCAAAACTGCACAAGGCATAGTCCAGGCTATCGGGAGGCTATCTTATTGCTGGAACTATGCAAAGCATAGTCCAGATTAGCCTGCTGAGGCATGAAACTGCGCAATGTGAAATTTTAGTTAGCAATGACATGCAAACTAGCAAACTGCATTGCACAGTTTCTCGGGCCAACAAGGCACTGCCTTCCAGGATTTTGCAATACAACCCTGGAGGTCAGTGTGGGGCTAGACTTTCTCAATTTCTGGAGGGAAGGCAGAGCCTTCACTCCAAAAATGTGCAATGCTAGCGAGACAAGGCAAGGTCTTGGCTAAGGCAGTCTAGACCCATTGACGGGCGACTGAAAACATGAGAATTATGAATTCATGGTGATTCTAAGTGTAAACAAGAGTGCATCATGCATGCATATAGTAAGTGTAGGATTCAAAAAAGGGGAAAGAATGCATGTGTGTGAAGCGAGTCACCGCAATAATGACCGTTGGTGAAAAAAATGTGTCATGCATACGACAACGGTGAGATGTGAATGAAAATTGAAACGATGCTTCTAAAAGCTAAAAAATATTAAAACGAAATCAAGCCCTCATTGAAATCAGGAAGACATCACTTACACAAGCTAAAACACAAAAAGCAACTAAAACGTAGTGCAAGACATGCAAAGCAGGCTTACCTCAAAACTATTGAGTTGAATGTGCCAATGACCCTAGATGTGATGTGGAATGTCAGAGCTGCAAGATCGATGTGAGAAATGAGCTCAACAATGTTTGGTTCCTAAGTTTTGATAAATTGAGCTTATGACGTGCACACCACAAATCTAGGAAAAGCGACACTTGGCGGGATATTTCTAAAATGAGCATTGCATGTAACCTCTAACCACTAAAAATAGATCCCTAAATCTAGGATACCTTTGCATGTTGCATTCAGAAAAGTAGTCCATGCATGAAAATTAGTTTTTCTTGGTCTTAGAGGGAACCAGTCAACCTGAAGGCACATGTATTGATCTACGAGCCTGGGATGAAAATTTGTGCAGTTCTTAGGCTGAGTTGGGCTAGCTGTCCCAAAGGGATTACACAATTTTTGGGGTCCACGTGTGACTTCCTCCCAGGATTGCACAATTTCTATGCTGAGGAGTAGTGTTGGGTCAAATTTCTTAATTTTCTGGAGGAAGCCTGCCTAACTGCTCTGCACAATTCTAGAGTTGAGTAGGCTGCCAGACTAATTCACGCAATTCTTGAGCTCAGCAGGCTGGTCAATTGATTTACGCTATTTCTGGAGGGAAGGCTAGTTCCTCTCGAGAATTGTGCAATTTTATGGGGGAGTTTCTTGGCTAGTGTTGGATACCTATACCAATAGGTTTCATATTTCATGATTGGAAAATTCAAATGCCAAATATGCTCTACTTTGCTGAATCAAAGATACCATATTTCCAAGGAAAAGAAAGGTGTGTACATGCCTTCATGCCTGTTAAAATGTTGATGGATGGTCCAACAGTCTAACCTGGGCCATGCCATGTTTCAATTTTTGTTGTAGTATAGAGAAAGAAATCTGTCCAAACTGTTTAATCTTGGTAGATCAGTAGTTAGGCAGAGAAACTAAGGTTCCCAACTGCTTAATCTGGGGCCTTGGAAGAAATAAGGGTAGTGCTAGATAGAAATAAAGGGAAAAAGCAATGGAAAAGAAAAGGCACATAAAGGGTCTGCAAGTCCAAGTGCACCCTCCAAGAAGAAACAAAAAATGCTAGGCAAAATAGTTGGGTAGGTAGATGGGGTTGTAGAAGTGGTGTTCCTGCCAAGCTGGAACTTTGCTAACCAAATACAAGGAAAACAACACAATGGAGCATGACTAACTTCCCTTTTTCCGTTTGTTTACCACTCATTACTAACCTCCCTTCACAAAATGTGTTTATAAGAGAGATTCAAGGCTATGTTGGTCCTTGTGGCCTTTAGAAGCCACATTTCTTGTGTAAAATTCTTTTCATTTTGATCTACTCTTTAAACTAAGTTGTTTTCAAGAAAACTTAGTGATATCACTCTTCATTCACCTTCTCCCTCCATATTAATCTCTAACCTTTATTATCTAGCTCCCTATGTTCCCCTTTCCCTATTACTATAACACCATGGTGTATAAATCCTAAGCAATGTAAAAATACCCCCTCCTTGGCATTATAGCCATATGGTTCACTACTAGGGAATTGGATTAACACCTGGTTAAGCTCAAGAACCCAAGCCTTGCCTCTCTGTCTCCATCAGCACTCATTGGCCCATTCAATCCTTCGTTTTGCCCTAAAAACCTTGGAAAATCCCCTTTTTACCCTTATACCCGCTCAAAGGCGAAAAAATGCCTAAAAACCCACTTTCGCCGCCTTATCCTAAGGTCAGGACCCAGTTTCGCTGTTTACATGAAAAATTTCATCAAAAACCATTTTTATCCTAAGTTCTAATGCATATGCGACATTACAAAGAAAAATGCATAAAAACCCACTTTTCCTAAATTTCGGGCTTGATTCACATTTATGAAAAATACATAGCGGACCGATGAAAAACATTATAAATCCGAAGGGTCTCGCCGGGCGCGACTTCCGAAGAAAACTATTATTTAAATCCCGCCCGATGACCATCTCCTCCGTGCGACTCAACGACCCGATAACCGTCCGATCAAGCTCCTTTAATCCGACGGTCGTCGTGAATTTCGGAGCGGCCCCGACGTCCGACGGATATCATCCCATATCTGTCAAACACTGATGTCATGCGGGGTCCACGCGTCGCCACCAGAATCCATCGGAGCCCCCTCTGACAGATGCCCCGCCGTATAAGAGGTAGCCCGATATCACGCCACCTGTCCACCTATGTCAGCGTCCTCTTACCGCCTATGTCAGCGCCACAACCGCGCACCCTGCCCACCACTGGTCCACCTGTCTGCCACCTCACTGCCCCCGTGGACCGGTCATAGGTTGCCACGTCACCCGATGATGTCATGTTGACGTCATCCAACCCGGACCCACCTGCTGACGTCATTTAAAAAAGGCGCCAATGACCCGAAAAAGCCATATTTTGTCAAAAATTGCGCCTTTTTGCACTTTTTACAAAAACATTTCTGCACTCTCTACATGCGTTTCACGACGAAAATTATACCAACCTGCTCGAAACAACCAGGAGATCGTCAGCGCGCCTACCCACCAGCTTTTTCGACCCAGACCATCCATCTACCAGGTATTTGTCCGTAAAAACCTCTCTGAAACCTGGTTTTTCTCTGTAAATGCTAAAAACACCTTAAGCACAGAAAACGCTTAAAATTCACCAGAAAACTACTCATACCCAGCTCCCTCTTGAAAAATTGACAGTCGAAATTCACTAGCCGAGCCGTTTTTAGACTGAATTTTCAGTAAAAACCTGCATTTTTCGTTTGCGCAGTCGTGAACTAGAACCCATAACCTGCAATCAATCACCGAGAAAGGTCTGTTAGGCACTATAACTTACCTTCTCAAGGAACCAAAACAGTATTTCAATTGCTGTGGACTTGCCCTGTTACCTTGCATTTTCAATTTGCCTCTTCACTCAGGCAGTGCTCTTCCGGCCCAAGAAACATAAGTTTATTTATCAATCAGAATCCAAACAACCATGGAGACTCCAGTTGCACCAGTTGCCCTCAATGTTGCTCCCTTAAATGCCCCTCAGAGAGAGCTGGAGTGGTTAGGATTTGCAGGACCTGACTACCAAATCTCAGAGGACTCCTCATCGAAATGCAAGTTCCACCTTCATCTACTAAATGAGCTTAAGGCCAGACATAAGGATGGGACAGACATACTAGGCATTTGGGATTCCTTCCTCCCAATATTTAAGCTCCCTCAGGTCAGCCAGTTCCCTGACCTGATTCATCTATGTGCTGTCTGATGTGACCCCATGCAAAGGGCTGTGCTTGACCCTACAGGTTCAGTGGTATTCCACATCACCCCATAGGCCATCAGAGAGATGCTGCAGTTCAAGACCCAGAAGAAATTGGTCCCCTTGTCTTTAATGGACTTGATCAACCAGGGAGCTAAGATACTAACAGATGCACAGATCCTAAAGCTAAACCAATTGTTCATTACAAACTATGACATTGTGATGCACCCTCCTATTTTTTATAGCTACCTCAATCAACTGGGTGTAGATCTTGCATACAAGATTAGTTCCATTTTGGGGTACAAGTCACTGGAATTTATTGATGAAACTGTACTAGTAATGATGACTATGTTCTCCCCAGGCAAGACTCCAATCTGTTATGATTATGCCACATACATTTCAGGTAAGATGCATGAGCAGTTCTTGAACCTGTCCAGAGAGAAGGTGTTCAGATACACCTCCTACATCTACCACCTCATCATGTATTATCAACATGAGAAGTTCTCCTTTGAGATTAAGAGAACAAATGCAGAAGGCAATCCAAGGTCAGTGGTGTACTGGACCTCGGTGTTTCACCTCAGCACCTACTCTCCATATACATACTATGAGTTCATAGACCTCTTCATCCATCCAGCCATGTCTTTATTCTTAAGCTCACCTCCTCCAAGACTGACTGAAGAGATGCAGAGGATTCTGTAGCTATCCAAGGTGTACAACATAGGGGATTGGTACTTTTACCAACACTATACTGTAGTCAAAATATATGGGTGTGAGTTACGCCCATACAGATTGCCCAAGTATGTGCCTATGAGACTGTTTGCCCTAGAATATTTCAGGCAATTTGGCAATGCCGATATGGTACACTTTGCAGGCAAGGGCAAGAAGGCACAGCTAAAGGTGAAAAATTAGTTGGGCCACCTTGTCTTGAATAAAAGGGAAGGATGGAAAGAAGCTGACAGAAAGCTAGAATGCCTTGGCCTGAAAACCAGTTTCCATTGGAAGCCTTATGACCCTAACCAATCCATATCCTTAAGAAGGCTAAAATACAAGCTCTCTAGCTATGAACATGTGAGCTTGCCCCACATTGAAAGATATGCCAACCAACCCAAATGGAGAAGGGGCACACTGGAGGAACCAGTCACCCAAGAAGAATTGAATGAAAGAGCTAGAAGGCATCTATTGAAAATGGCTGACTTGGAATCTCCTTCACAGGTATTTGCTCTGCCAAAGTCTCAATCAGGAGCAACTGCCTCATCATCTGTAGCACAGCAAGAAGCAGTACAAACCACAGGCCAGGCTCAGAGCAAAGGCAAGGAGAAGGATATGGAAGAGCCACAGGCACAACAGGGTCAAGTGCAGCCACCCCAACAGGAACAGCAGCAAAAGGACCAACAAGTGCAGGGGGAACAAACAGCAGAGGCCCCAATGGCCACCCATCAGCATCCAACACAGATGGCACCCCCAAGGCAGGACTCAAGAATTGACTCATCTGTCCTCCAAACCCCTCAAAGGGAGGACGTGAGCAGGAAAAGGAATAGGGAAACACCCCTTACTGCATCACCAGAGAAGAGGCAAAGACTGAATCCCTTCTCTGAAGAAGAGATGCCAATGGGGCAGACTTCAGGAACAGGCCTGCCTAGCATGGAGGCCTTAGCCAGCTCTTTACAACAAGAGCAAAACAGGGCAGCAGTAGGAGAGGTGAGTTCCTCAGGACAAAGGAGGGGAGGAGAAAAAAGTATTAAGCAGCAGTTTAAGGATATCAAAAGAAGAAATGAACCACTAAAGTTGCAACTTTACAATCACCTACTGAATATGGCTCCTACCAACCAACAAAGGCTCATGTTTGCATTTGATTCACATGAAGGAAAAATGATCATGAGCCACTTTACACCAACAGTGCAGCAACCATAATCAGCTGCAGATTACATCAGGACTAATCTGGAGGTCCTGTCAAAAGACATCCACCCAATGGATCAAAGAGAGCTGCATAAACAGACGGGTGAGATGGTCTATGCCACATTGGCAGACAAGACCCTAGTAAATTACAGGCTGCAGAATAGCCTGAATAACACTGATGCACAGCTTGAGTTGGAAAGGGCTTCCTCTCAAGCCAAGGACAATAGGATCAAAGCTCTAGAAGAAATTATAATAGAGCTTGGGAATGATCCTAAAGATGTGAAGGCTATGCAAGAAATCCTGAAACTAAAGGATGCTGATATGGCAGCATTAAAAAAGATGCTAAAAATCCCAGCAACTCTTCACCCACAAATAGAAGAGGTTGCCCAGCAAAGGCAGGAAAAGGATGCAGCTTCTGTACTAATGACACTATACAAAGAGCTCCTCCAAACTCAGGAAAAGCTGCAGGAATCAGAGGCGACATTAGAGGCAGCATTACAGCAAAAGGAGGCAGGGCAAACCTCACAGCCACCTCCGGAAACAATAAACCTTGAGGAAATCCCTCAAGCCACTGCCCCTCCCAGCCAACAGGTACAGCAGGCAGAACCATCCACCTCAGCACCAACAACGGAGCAGGCTGAAAGCCTAGACATGCAGAAGCTGAGGAACGAAATTCATGTCTTGGAGTCCCAGATGTCTGAGCTAAATCAAGCCAAGGACAGTCTGGCAAAAATCAATGAAAAATATGACAAGTCCAAGCAGAATGTGGCAGAAAGAGAGAGGGACGTAAAGGCCCTCAAGAAAAGGATAAATGATCTAGAGAAAGAGCTCACATTAGAAAAAGTCACATCTGAGCTCAAGAGGGTCATATGGGGCCATATTGGCCAATCTATTACAGATCAGTGGGAGTATATTGAGACCATCCATGAGAAAATAACACTCATCGGAAAAGCATATAGAGAAATACAACGAGCAAGGGCATCTCTAGGCAGTATGCCTGAGTTTGCCACTAGAATGATTAATGTGCTGAACTACAAAACAAGTTCCCATCTCATTAAAATGGGAATTGGAAACAGGACAGAGACTATCTCACTAATCAAAAGGGTCTTGACATTGAGAAACCTGATCGAGACCCTGGAACGAAGAGTCTAGGACATGCAAGCCGACATCAACAAGTTTCAGAACAGGTTTTTGGCATTGCAAAACAGAGGTCTGCCTAGCCTGCTGGAGCCATCAAGAAAATTGCTCTCACATGAGAAATATGCCAAGAGAGTAAACACTTTTGCACTAAATCAGATCTCAGAGGCAGCCAGTTCATCAGCAGAGACAGGACCAATAACAGGGCAGACCCTCTTCAACAGGGTAGAAAATATATTTTTTATTATGAATGAGATCACACATTTGTTTAATGAGCCTCCTCATTTTTACAAATATACAAAGGCCGATGAGACCATGGGGTCAATTTTGAAGCACCAATTGCCTGCACCAGATGTGTGGGAAGAGTTGATACGATTACTGTTAAATCAAAGTCAGTAATTGTGATT
>APFE031032563.1:5376-26818 GCA_000404065.3 Pinus taeda | reverse complement strand
AATTATTTTATTATTTTGATAGATATGTTTATTTTAGAAGAGTTATTAAAATTTTAATTTAATTATTAATTATTATTAAATGGATGGTAGAAATGAATCTTTATAGAATATTCATAATAGTATATACAAATGAAAAGTTTAGATTTATTTATAAAGTAGTTATGGTTAATTTGTTTTTTTTATTAGATTGATTAATTAAAAAAATATCATATGAACAAGTATCATATGAAGTGAGTTATGGTTTTGGGCATGTGGTATTGATAAGCCATGGTATTGCAACAAAGCCTATTTAAAGATTAAGAATCTCCATGATAAAGTGGAAGTAAATCTTCATGGTTAAGAATTTTGTTCTATGTTTTTTCAAATGTATATTTGTGTAACTTATATATTATTATCTTTTTAATAATAACAATAATAATAATAATCCCAATGTCAATGAATTGGGGGGAACCTGCCACCCCGCCACCCGCCACCTCCCATCGCATTTAAGAGGGGGGATGGTATGACTATCCCACCCCATGCTTCACTCTTATGAATCATTTTCACGTCCCTTTGGACTAATATGACAACTCTCATTCCCATTGTGAGCTCTTGGTCTGTATGCCATGACTATGTGTTATTATGTAGTTTTAGTGGTGTTTCCTACCTACAAGTTGGATATTTCCACCACAAGTCGGTTTTGTGGAAGTTTTGGCACATGAAGGTCATGGTAGCCCAGAGGTTGGCATTCAATGTACACCACCTGTGTCAACAATTCAAGCATCGAGTTGAGAGGCAAATGTAGTGGTAATGCACCCTAGGATTTTGGAAGTAGCCACGACAGGGGCCAAAGTTGAGATGGGAGGTGACTGGAGTGGAAATGTGTCTCACCTATAACATGTCAATGCCCAGTGAGCTGAAAGTGGTGGGGTAAATCTTTCTATGTCCAACTTTGAAGATTTTTCAATATGTTTGTATTTCCATGGTGGAATCTAGTTATGGTCTGCAAGGTGTCCCGATGGTGTGGAAATTAATTGGCATGCCTTGCTTTTATGGTTGGTTGACCCTTCCTAAAACTACTCTTTGTATGCATCTCCTCTACCATTAGTAGCTAATACCATTCTTAGGCCAACCTGGAAGACGAGCATTAAGATTTTTTTGACTTTGTCCTGGTTCCTTTCAATTTGCCTCACTAGTTTGCTCCTCTATTGGGGGGTTTATTTTATTGGGCCTATATTTCCCTTGAGTGTTATGCCCCATCAACATATGCGTTGTTGTCGGAGGTCTAAAGGTCGAGGCCCTCAAGGTAGACCTTGGCTCAAACTTAAGCTCAGATAAATGCAACTATTTTTTATCCAGGTGGATATTAGTGACCACCCACCTATTCCAATTGGACCCCCACCATTGTTTCTTTCAATTTCCTTAATTGTAGCACAACTTATATTTTTGGCAATTTTTTCGGGTCCTGAACTTCTGGAGCTGTTTTGAGGCCATAAACAACATTTTTTTGGAAAACTACAAAACCAGCTAAGATTGTCGTCAAAAGTTGTAGTCCTCAAATAGATCTTTCTAACGAGGTATCGTACATGTCAAATGGAGATCGTATACCAACGTTATGACCCTGGGAAGTTGATGTACCAATTTACCCCAACGAGGCCCACAAATGTTTGACACTTCGTCTCCTAGGGTTAGGTTTTTAGATGTTTAAGATTTTCCATTGTTTCTCATTAATAAACAAGCCTTCGAGCATCATTGTAACACAGTTTAGAAGGCATGTAGCTGCCATATCTCTTCTCAGAGATAAGCTACCATTACTTGAGCTAGTTTATTTCCATTTTGCATGTAAACAATTTTCATTACTTTGTTGTTAATGAATTGAAGTTTTGTTTTCATTGTGTCCTTATGTTTTTATTTATATATGCATTTCATTTTGTTCCTTCATAAATCTAGATCAATTTTCCATTCCTCCACTCCTCTAGAAATCCAAGAGGAAATTTGTTAGTTATAAGCCTTAACCAGTAATGATCGCCAATCCTATTCTGACTCTGAAATCCAAACTAAAGTAGCTTATTCGGTTCCAAAACCTAACCATACTAGGGGAAAATGAAGCCAATATTTCAATTCCATCAGCCTCCATTGGAAAATGAGAACATTCCTTAACATGGTACTCAAAGAAAAGTACATGGACAATAATGAAATTATAGTTTTCCTTAATGAAATCCAATGAGTCCAATGCCACCAATGCTCTTGCTTAGTTATCCTTTATGTTTGTTTGGCTCACATAGAAGCGCATCTACAATGCAACCTCAAGCCTTCAGCTCACAAGCACAAGTTCCCATGATGTAACCCTAGTCACATCCTCTAATAATTGGTGTTAATCCAACCTTTTGGCTTAAATTTTTTATTTTAGTAAATTAGTTTCTTTTAGAAGATGTATCGCCAACTATAACTAGAAATTGATATTTTGTACCCTTGTCCTAATGCATGTTAGAAACTTGGATGCAAGCCAATAATATTTTTGGATGATAAATAGTGGATCTCATTGTTCGCGGGTCTAGTTTCCCTTGTGGCAGACCACAACAATGTTCAAGTTTAATAGTGAACTGTGATTTTGTATGGAATTTATTTTGAGGCAATAGAAACTTTAATTAAAAATAGAGGTTATAATTTGGTTATTTTTATGATTTTTTAAATTTTAGAAATGCGGGATTTATCATGTAGAAAGTGTTTTGATGTCTACTATGAATTAATCCCTATCAGCTTTTACCAACCATTCAATTTATATTGTTGCACTAGTATACACAAACCCAAGTGCACACTACCCCACCCACCACTATGACCGCAACCACATGAACATTGAACAACCAACTTAGCCAACTTTCACTCACATTGCATTGAAAGCCAATACCCCACACATTGTGTGTTAAGAAATTAAGACTATAGTGTGGCCATCGTTATCTTCATTGCATATTTTAGGAATATTTTGGAATTTGACAAACAAGAGTGAGTTTAAACAATTGATTTCACTCCTACCAATTATCTTTCACAATATTCTTAGAATATAAAATTAAGTCGAATTTATCACCACAACATGAATACAAAAGACTGATTCTCCTCGTTGAAAAGAAAAATCAAAATATTATTAAACGTGTTATAAATACAACTACAAGCTAAGCTTCTAAAACCACCCTTATTTGAATTACTAATTCTAAATATATTCCAGAATTAAATGAATAAGAGTGAGGCCAATTGACAAACAAAAGTGAGGTAAAATCACTTCACGATCTCCAAATGGAGTTAAGTTCAACGAGCTTCGAGGGTTAGCATCGGAGTAATGCTCAACTAGGGAAAATAATGCAAAAGTTGTTAAGGTTAAGAACATGAAGAGTTGAGGATTAGATATCTTTGGATTTCCCACACATACACATATATATAAAACCTATCGCATTTTTTTTAAAAGATGAGTGGGAATATTCTTATATTGATTAATAATTTAAAATAATTATTTAAAAATAGATAAAATAATTTGTATTTATTCTCATTAATTTAATTTATTCATAATTATATATTATTAATTAATTTTAATTATTAATATAAAAATTAATTATATAATAGTGCTTTTTCAATTTTTTTTTATATTAAAATTTATTATATTTAATTAAATTAAAATTTAGAATAATTTTTTATTAAGATATTTTTTTTTTTTGTAGCTGGGCGGGACTCTCCGATTTACATGTCCATTATGTACCCCTCTACGGGGGAAGGGTAGCCCAAGATTTGAACCCAAGACTTCCGGTTCGGTGAGACTTCATTTCCACGGTCCTTGCACTTGAGCTACCCCACGTGGACAAAAGTGTTTTTTAGATTGAATTTGGTTTTTTTGGTAGGTAAGCACCCATGTAGGATTTGAACCAGTGACCTATTGCAAGAAGTGCCTTAACAGTGCACCCATTCACCGTCAATCCAAAGCCCCATTTTTACTAAGATAAAATTATATTGAATTAAATATTCAATTTTTTTAGAATTAAATGTTTAAGTTCCTTTATGTAAAATGTGTAAATATGTATAAAAAATATTATAATAGTAATAATTTAATTTTAAAATTATGATAAAATCAAAGTGATGTATTCCCTTATCGGGGTGGCACACTAACAAAGTGCATGAGAGGGGAGGGGGGATTGGCCCTTTGTCGTCACCCTGCTCCATAGGGGGGAGGCAAGGCCATCCCACCCTCCAAATGGCCATCGCATCTAACACTAATGTAGTGAGAGGTACAAAATCTACCCAAGGCATTACTCACACTGAGTGTGGAGAGGATGAGTATTATGTACGCCAAGATGGTATTGTTACTTATGATGCATCTAGTTATCACTAAGTTGGAATGGGGAAGGGGGAAAATTGCCACCTTGAGTTTTATTTTCTTAGGGCCAACTTTGTTGTTTCCATTTCTTTGAGGGGGAAGGCACAACTCCTCCTTACATGGCCTTCCCTTAGTTTGAACTATTTGTGAAGAATTCCATTAATACTCACCTACAGTAGGCCACTAAAATTTGTTGGCACCTGGGGGTCTGTTTGCTCATGGTGGTCGATGGTTTGTGGCTTGATTAGAATGTTTGGTATCTTGGGCCATGCAAATTTTATCTCTAGTGCACCTTCGTCTTTGGTGACAGTGGGAAACAATTGCCCTTCACTACATTAAGTGCTTGGTCTCAATCCCATTTTTCTTTACATCTCTCTTGGAAACTGGTTGGAATTATTTGTGTTTCCTAGCCATACAATTCATGTGATATAAGTCGTTGCACTTCATTCCTTTTCTCGGCACACAATGATTCCCTATATCCCAAATCATATTCATTCCATTATACCAACACATAGATTCTTTGAACCTTAACGCTTATGTTCAGGTTGCGCTTTGACAACACTGTAATTGATTTACCTAATTTCCTTGCAACACTTTTTTTTCTCATCACTAGTTACTCTGCCTTAACTTAGCTTCATCTATCAATTGTAACTCGTTGTTATTTCTCCCAACTTTGTTGTTATTTCTTGTTATCCTTTTCTCTCTCCCGCCACTCTCATGGACATTTTTTGTCAGCCTATCTCCTACAACATGCCTTGTTAGTGCCAGAGAAGCAAGCATGGCTCGTCTAGTAGAGGCAAGGGGATTTCACAAGACCATTTTTTAGCCCAAACTACAGTGTAAATGTACCATGATAACACCCTCGAACACATCGAGACATATGTGAATCAAGCAACTATTGAAGCAATTATTGAAATGAATGAGCACATTGATGAAGAAGTCACCTCGTCAACATCTGAGTGGTTTCCGGATCTGGGACACACTCGAGGAAGACAAAACAATACTTATTTACTATATAATTATATTGTTGCTTAAAAAAACTCATTGGAAAATCCCTCAAGGATAAAAAAGACACTAAAAGGAAGCTCTCTCTTCAAGTCGGTGCCATCCAAGTGGAGAATCAGGAGATGTCTCTCAAACTTAGGGACATGGCTCTCTGGTTACTGAAAATAGAGGCCATCCTCTCCAAAGCAAAAGGCCTAGCTTCACTTGGCACACTCGCAACGCCTACTAATGTTTCAACATCCAACTAAGTTCTTTCATGGCACCTATTTTTATTTACTGTAGTATATTCTCTTGGGTTTGGAAATTCATAGTTATCATGGACTTTCAACAACATTATTGCCATTTTGATGCACTTAGGCTTACGCTTTTGCATGGTAGTATTTATAAACATGTTGAGACATGGTATGGATACATTTTTTTTTTGAATTAATGTGAAATTTTGTACAAAAGAACTATATTTTTGCCAGTAATCTAATTTTCCAAGAACGTGACCAAAACACACATGATGTACATGTTATCTCTAAAATAATCAATAAAATAGATAGCTTATAAAAAAAATAATTTTTAAATTTTTAAAATCATAATGAAGTGACATCAATTTAAATATTAAAGCTTATAAAAATATTAAAATAATATTTAAAAATAAAATAAAAAAATAATAATATATTATATTAAAAATTTTTAAAATCATAACAAGAACATAATATATTAAAATTGTTTATAAAATTTTATTAATTCAAATATATAAAATATTAATTTTTAAACTTTTTAAAAAATCATAAACAAGATACATCAATTTGGATATAAAGCTTATAAAAAATGTGAAAATAATAACCTAACAAAAAAATAATAATAATTAATATTAAATTAAAATTTTTAAAGTATAATTCCAACAACATCAATTTGGATATTATAATTTTTTGAAAAAAAATTGTAATTCATTTTTCACTTGCTAAAACTTTATATATATGTATATGATTTTATTGTAAAAAAAAAAGTTTAATATACTTATTTTGGATAAAGTTTATTGTACTAAGAGGCGTTCTACAATCTAATATAGGGAGATGTGATAGTGTCATGAATGAATGTTAATATTTAAATGTCTATGGAATATGAGAGAAATATTGTAATTAAATAAAAAATAGCAATAGTAAAGCATAAGGTCTACTTAATTTAAAAAGGAAGTTGTCTTTAGTATGACTTTTTGAACTTTCCGGTGCTGGAATCTAACGGAAAAATTTGAGGTGAAATCTTGATTTGTGTTATTTAAACTCATTTTTTAACTTTATATATGGATTCAACACCCTGAAAAACGCTTGGGGCACTTCAATTGTGCAGGGGTTACCCATCAAGCTTGTGATTTCAATAAATTCTTGCCGGATTTTCCACGGGAAAAGCTTCCAAAAAGTCGCACTAAAGACAACTCGTTTAAAAGGTAATAAAAATAGTAAATGGATTCAATTTAATAAATTTATTATAGTGTAATTTTGTTTTTATTAAAGAATTACAAAACTTTTTTTATGGAAGAATTTATATATATATTATAATAATATATATATATAGTATATATATATATATTATATATATATATAATTATTATATATATTATATATATATATTATTAAATAATATATAACAAACATTAAAAATAAATAATAATTCATGTAAATATAATATTTTAAAACATATAAAACTTAATAAATTTAATTTAAATGTTAATTAAAAAATAAATATTTCTAAATATAAAAATGTGAAATATATCTCTATGGTGTGTGTGTGTCGCGCGTGCGTGTGTGTGTGTGTGATGATCATAAATCCATTTTAATTGTGCTATAAGGTATTTCCCTTTGAAAACAACCCTCCTAGTTGCCACCGTGTCAATTAGTAGACCATCGATTCTATATGTTAGACGATTAGAAGATTTTTTGCCTTCGGATAATTTAGGCAGTGGAGAATGTTGGGGTGGAAGGTTATTATAGATCACCACACCGATAACTAATCTTGAAAGGGTTCATATGTGCCTCATGTGTTTGGCATGCCAACTAATCTTGAAAGGGTTCATATATGCCTGATGCATTTGGCATGCCATCACAACAACTCTACAAATTTACTCTCTCCATCGTATTCGTCTTCAACCCATTTTCCTCTTCACCCAAAGGTAGCAAAATTTGGAGCCCAAACCCAAACAGGCATGTCAGAGAAAAGGCTAGGGTCGCATGCACTGGTAAGGTGCAAACTGAAGTGAAAATTGAAAAAATACTTTCATAGAAAAGGCCAAGGCCGCATGCACTGGTAAGGCTGAAAATTTGGTCACAACATGACACCTCCTCTACATCCCTCCAGGTCATTGTGGCAAATTCATCTTGTAAAGTGGAAAGTGGTGGCTGTGAAGAAGTTGGGTATGGATGTCTTCCAAGGGATGAGGGAATCCAAGAAGAGTAGTTTCTTTTGACATTGGTATTCCTTAAATCTAAAATGTTATTCTACTTGTGGAACTCAACAGAATCAGATGTTGATTTTTTTTTTCAAACCCAAAAAAATGAAAATATGGAAGTTGTGCCATTCCATCCCTATTTTGAATTCCCATAAACTTTAAAATTGAGCTAAAGGTTTTTACATTTTGTTTTCTTGAACTTATAGTATGTTGGCATTCTTCATTGATGATTTTGAATGGTGACAGGGGCAATTCAGTCTCTTAGAAAATTACATGGAGATGGATTGCAGATCTTCTATGCAAATGCCATGGATTATCACAACATTGCTGGTGCGCTCAAGGGTTGTTCTAGTATGCTCTATACCTTTGGACAAACTCAGAGTGTTGTAGGATATGATGTAATTTAGTGAACCTTTGAGTTTCTTGTGCTTTAAGTTCAAGTTTTGCATCGTGTTCAAGTTCTGGTTCATAGGTAGTGGTTTCTAAACTCATTCAATTTTTAACTTTTCTAGACTTAACAATGAAGCTATAAAATTCTTGAATTATGTGAGGAGGTGGTTTACAGTGGCTTAGACCAGGAATTGTTGGTTCTTATTTTCAATTTTACTTGCTTTTTCCGCCATAGCGACAGTTTACAGGGTCACCTGCTTTGGTTTGCTAGAGCTAGGGTTTCCTTTAGGTCTTGTGAGTATAGACATGTTTTTTTTTTGTTTGGCTTTTTGCCTATTGTCTATGGTATTCTTTTGAGGCATGCACAATATCAGGGTTTCTGATGCGTAGTTATGTCGCTTTGAACATATCATAGAGAAAAAATGAGCAAAGCTTGTTTGTTTCAGTCCACAAATAGTCTAATACAGAAGTTAAAAGAAATTGATTTGCTATCTTGCTTCTTACATACTTTGACACCTGCTCGATCTATGCATCCTCTCCTCTTGAAATTAAACTACGTGAATTGAGTTTGATTCAAATTTAATGGGCGATTTGCAATTTGGGAAGTGAGAGCTAGGTTATTTGGGCAGGTGAACTCGTGCGACTTCAACACGTGACACCTTCTAGCCTTGTAACCCTTTTTGTGATTACCTACAGAATGGCTAATGTTAGGGCCGAGTTTCTCTCTTTTGGACTCAATAGTAAAGCTCTGCAAGTATCAAATTGTGCGAGGAAGTAGTTTACAATGGTTTGTCCTAGAAATTGTTGTCCTTGTTGTCATTTTGGCCTGCTTTGACCACCATAGCAACAATTTACAGTGTCATCCACTAAGGAATTGCATGCTCAGTGGTCTAAGTTTCAGAATGAATGACTTGATTGAGAATTGGTTGTTGTTAGTAATGGTTTTTTTTTTATCAATGTGTATGGGAATCAACAGATAATCTCATTTGAGGCTGAATGATTGGCCTCAGTTCTCCACAAATTTAGCAGACACTATTGTTTGAAGCCTTACTAGTTTCACTAACTCCACATTTTTTAAGATGGTGGTGAAGAAAATTCATAAATGCAATAAAACTTAATTACCGAAACTATTAATGAATTTAATATTGTTTTGAAGACTATATACTTTTCCCCAACTCCCACTGATATTTGGCATAGACGGGTTTGCTTCTAGGTAAATATTCACACACTCCTTAATCAATAGAAACAATCATGAAACTTTTACAGTGCAAGAGTCGTTTGAATTTTTGTGCTTTTAATGCCTTCAAAATGCATTATCAAATAGCTTTTGAGCTCAAATAAATGCAATAAAAACCAAAATTTGAGTTTCCCCATCGCTTAAAACATTTATAGTAAATTTAGAATAACACACATTTCCATTTGAAATGAATGAATGATTCAATATTTGAAATATGTTGTGTCAAAGTTGGTAACTATGGACTGGTGGATAAATAGATAGAGGTAATTTCAATTGTCGAGGTTTGTGACACTTCTCCTTGTATTGCAGCCCATGGACTAATTTTGTCAAAAAAGGAGCTCAAGTGAAGTGTATCAAATTTTGTTGAATCTTGAATTAGTATGCAAATTCTTAGCACATCTCTGAAACTCAAGGTTGTTTGGCGCATACTATTATTGAAGATTGACCATACTTTTATAAGGGAAATTTTGCATAGCAAGAAGGTAAATCACTGTATGATTTGCAGAATATGCCAGATTTACTTAAGAAAAAAGAATATGCCATAGTTAACTGAAAAATAGAGTATTTAGAGTAAATTTTTTTCATGATGACAAGCAGCTCATAATGCACTTGAAGCATGCGCTCAGACTAAAACCATTGAGAAAGTTGTGTTAAAGTTTATGTGGTTGTAGCTATTTGGAGAGAAGATGGAGACTACAAGGTTAATTCCCTTTATGAGAGGCATTGGAGTGATGCAAACCTTTGCAGGATATTGAAGGCATGTATGTGATGAAAAGTTAGTTGTGTTATACAACCTCTGAGTAAAGTGGACTGATTTCACAAATTTTCCTTTAATTTGTTAACAATATCGAACTAAATGACAAGTAATTCATAATCAGAAGCCAAATGTTCATTAACCCATGTTTGATGTATTTTTTTTTCAAACCCCTAAAAATAAAAAAAAAGGAAGTTGCACCATTCCATCTCTGTTTTGAATTCCCAGTCACTTTGAAATTGAGTTGGAAGTTTTTATATTTCGTTTTGATTGAACTTATAGTATGTTCACATTCTGCGTTGATGATTTTGAATGGTGGCAGCGACAGTTGAGTCTCTAAGAAAATATGGGAATGGATTGCAGATATTTTATGTAAACGTCCTGGATTATCACAACATCATTGGTGCGCTCAAGGGTTGTTTTAGTCTGTTCTATACCTTTGAACACCTCCCTTTAATAAGTTAACATTATCTAACTGAATGATATGTTCAGTAACTTTATTCAAATTAGTTACTTAATCTAGAAAGTAACTTAGAAGTTTTCATTTATAGCTACTTTGATCATATTAGTTAAGTAAATCAAAAGTTTGAGTTGATAGTTTTCAAAGGCCAGTCATCATTAGGATGGGAGCCATGAAAATTATATAGTTTATAAGATATCAGCATGTCATTTCACTTGTTGAAATTGAATTTGTGTGGAAAGAATAATAATTGTTCCAATTAACTCTTATATTTTAGTTTCTCCACCATCAAGATGCATTCTACTTGGTTGTACAATGTATCTTGCCTCTCTAAGTTCAAGAAGCCATATCCAATTAGCTTTTGGCTTTTCGAAATTGCTTAAATGATAATACATACCTGGTTAACAAATATTGGACATGATATTCACAACTTCAAAGTGCATATTTATCTCATGTTTAGATTTGTCTGGGCTAGTGTTTAAAGGCGTCGACTATTCGTTGTTAGCTTATGTTGAGGTTGGATTATGTTATTTTACCTAGGACAGGGGAATTTTACAAAATTCATCTTATGTGATTGCTATTGCCATCGTTATTTGAAGGTTGAATTTTTAGGAGACAACGTAAACTTTAGATTGCCTTTTCAATTACATTAACATTAGCGGATATTTCTTGTGGGCATTTTGTATGTCTACTGCTGATGAATTTTTCCATAAAACGTTAGTTTTATTGGGATATTCAATATTTGTTGCATTCACATTGCATTCAATGGATGTCCTTGATGTTCTGATGTCAATTTGTTCAAAAAGGTGGGTTTATATGCCTCAAATGATACAATTCTTTTTGTTTGCTGTTCTAACCTCCAGTTTTCACATTTTCACATTTTGTCATGAGTAATGTGTGATTTAGTATTCTTGAAAATTCCAAAGGACTCTTTGTTATCTATGACATTCTATAAAACTCAGATTTCAAATTTATTTACCTGAGCTTGTAGATATGAAGCTCAAAACCTTTTAAACAGAAGGATATTGTAAATTACTTTTACCCATCTTCTTTCATTTTATTTTTTCATTAATAACCATTGATTGAAATTTGAAACTATATTGTTACATGATGATTTTGATGCACAAGCTTGCATATGATCAATTGAGATTTTGTGAGACATTTCACTTGGAAGAAGATGGTTGGAAGGATTGCAACACTTGTAAAAAGGTCAGAATATATGCACTTATTGAATGTTTCCCTAAATAGTCTATGGAATTAAGCACATGGTAGTTAGAATATTCATGTTGTTGATGCAGCCACAGCTGGCCAGATTAACCTTTTTTTTTTTTGAAGGAAATATGTCATTAATTTACAAAATAGATAAAAAATGGTGTCACAAGGCAAGGACATAATGTCACCAAACTCTAACATCTAGCTTACTAGCATTGTATGATTCTAGATTTGACTATGAGATGAATAATGAAAGCAAGCTATGTAGGTTACTATGGATACATGACACCATTAACCAAAATACCTACGACATAGATTGTGCCAACTAATACTCTAAGTCATTATGTAAACATAAACCAAGGAAAGGCCATTGATTTCTATACCTCCTCAAATAGAAATAATGTGCATCAAATCCTTCGTTAGTTTGGTCCAGATTCTTCCTTGCACTTGTAACAACAATAATGTTTTCTAACTCGTTGGCTCTAATCTCTACTTTTTCCCTTTTGAAATCCATATAACTCTCTGTAAGTTATGAAGTTGTCTTGTGACTGCCTACAATTTGTTCACATGTGCAATGATGCCAGTATGAATCAAGTATTTTTCCCAATCTAGTTAGAAAATATTGGACATTTTCAGGCATATATGGGACTACTATGCAAACATTCTTCACGACCCTTAAATTTTTCTATTTTAGAGAGTTTCAGTTCTTCTTCCTTCTGTTGGAAGAAGATGGGTCTTCTCCATTATTGGTCTTTGAGGAGCTATGAGGTCTTCTTCCCAGACAATAAATGTAGTTAGGATGAGATTCCATGATAGTAAAGTCCATTTGGATGAGGGGTTGCTTTACACTGTTCCGCCAAAATCTAATCTTTTCTCCCATATGCTGCTTTGAAATCCTTGACCTTTGGCTTTGCCATCGCAAATGAGACTTTGAGATGGAATGAAGCAACATATGAAACAATAAGACAGAGCAATGCATGGAGTGCCCTTTTCTGTTCCTTATATTCACTACAAATTGGTTTGTCTTGTCTTCTTGAGTCAGGTATTTTCTATTCAATTATTAAAGCAAGTTGGTGGTACTCGAACTATTGAACCTCCAATTTCAATTGAGTAAATCTTCATTCTTGAAAAAGTGGAGATTTTCTAATATTTTGATTGATTTGAAGCTAGATTAACTTAATTTTTTTGAATCAATTGAGGGCATTCTTGAAATCAAGTCTTTTCATTTTTTTAATAAATATTCTATGGTCGACATATTACTTCTTGGAAGCATAGATTTCCCTTCATTTATAACATTCCTTAGGCCTAATATAGAACAGGGTTCAAGGTTAGTTATTAACCAAAACAATGTTGATTTTTTTCTTCCATGGACTAAAATTGTAAGTGACATCTAACTTGTCCTCGAACCTCAAACCAGTTGATGCCATCTTGAAATGGGAAAATCAACAGAAAAAGTGACTATCACTGATCCAAGTGGATCTCTAGACACCAGGGGCATGAAAAAGGCTCAAAATTCAAAGTGATAAAAATTTGATTAACTTGGCATCATATCGAAGTGCTCGTCGCCCTAATTCCAATGATGTGAATGACACTCCAATCCGAGTCTATATGAAGAAGATAGAAGTAGTCAAAGTTGTGGGTTGACTTACCCATGTGGCAGGCTTAAGGAGGGCACAATTTGGCAAGAACCTAGCACCGAAATCTAGCTAGTTTTCCAGGTGAATTTATGGGTCCGTTAAGTTGTCTCCTAATGCCTAAGGTTCTGGAAAAACCCAAAAAGGGCCAGTGGCTATAATTAAAAAAAAAAAAGAAAAAAAATATTAAATGGTGCGGGCTGCCATGACCCCGCCGCCCCTGGTACCCACTAGAATGACGTAACAAAAAAATATAAATTAAGTGGGGTGGGCGGCCATGTCCCTGCCACCCCGGAGCCCACACAACAACATAGATTTAAATATAGTGGGGGACGTGGGCTGTCAACCCCACCGCCCCTCCACTTAACAAACACATTACATATATGGTGGGGAAAGGGTTGTCAACCTCGCTGCCCCTCCACCTCACTTACACATATGCCGGTAGAGTTTTGGGGAGTGGGCCACTGCACCAACGGACACTCCCCCATTTGAATTTTATAATGGTTATGTCATAAAAAAGGAGGGTGGGATTTGATCCCCCGATCCCTCCTCAACCATCCAACCAACTTTAGCCAATGTGCCAATGGTCTCCCTTGGGAGATTTGCCAGTGAAAACATTACTTAAACCTTTTTTGCACAGTGTGTCAGGGTGGAGTGAGCACGTAGTTCGAGGCAAATCAATTTCTGGTGGCAGAACCTCGAGAAGTGCAGACAGGGGGTTAGAACCATGATCTGAGCAATTTTTCCATGGGGCTAGATTTTCACTTTGTCAGATTTTGACAAATTTTATATGGTTTCAGCATTTCTCGATGCCACGAACTCAAAGGTGTTGTCTGTTTCTCCAACAGAGCTCTCTATTTTTCGGCCATTTTCTAGAATGGAGGTATAAGGCTCCTTTTTGTAAATGATGATTATACTTTTCTTTCTCATGCCACTTAATGAATGAAGGCCTCCCCATTGATTGAGCAGGGCCCTGAGACGTAGTTCAAATCGGACGAATTCCGTTATCAAGTCTCTTAGCTTATTTTATGATTTTATGTGTTTCTCCTCTTTTCTCATGTGCACATTAAATTTCTATGGTTAAGCTACAATTTATGCATGTAATTCTTTAATACATCTATAAGCAAAAGATCCTAGATCAAGTGGTATCAGAGCAGGTCTTTGTAGATGTGAATTGCATGTTTGTATGCTAACAAGAAACAGGCTCCAAAGAGGTGAAGGGAAACTAAAGTCTTTCGATCTCGAAGTGGGGCATGCACATCGAAGGAGAAACATGGCAGATGAAGAGGGCTCGTTATGAAGAGGAGCTCAATTTACACAAAACCTTCTATACAATGGCAGAAAATGTTGGTCAGTTGCTTTCAAAGCTGGAGAAAGTAGAAGGGAAAAGGCAGAAGAACAAGGTTTAGCGCATGGAAATGGTGGACAAGAACCCCCTCCTTCTCCTTCCACGAGTGCAAGTTCTTCTTCCTCTCATCACCATCATCATAGAAATTCAAGGGATGCATCTAAGAAACCTTTCTTTAAATTAGATGTCAAATTTGATCTTCCCATGTTTAACGGTGAAAGTAATGCAAAAAAGCTTAATAACTGGATTAGGCAGATTGAAATCTTCTGCAAGATTCAATATATCGAAGAGGATGAGGCAAAAATTTAGCTGGCCTCTCTTTGGATGAGTAGCACAACTCTCGTCTAGTGGGAGACCAAATTGGGAAGTAGTAAGAGTGTGGGTAATCTTCTTTCCTCATGGCCTAATTTCATTTATGCATTAAAGGAACAATTTTATCCCTTGGGTAATAAACAAAATCCTTAATGGATTGGCAATACTTAAGGCAAGGCAGAGGTCAGGATGTTCAAAGCTTTACAAAGGAGTTTAGAAAACAAGAACTTAATTTGGGCATAGCACTTGACTCACTTAAAGTAGTAACTAAGTATATTGGATCATTACATAGTTACATTAGACATTCATTATTATTGTTTGAACCAACTACTATTGACTTGGCCAGTGTAAAGGCCATTCATCTTGAGAATAGGGGCAAAAATGAAAGAGATGATCATTTCAAGAAACCACCTTTCAAACCTCCAAATGGAAAACCCAAAGTGAAAGGAAAGGGAAAGGAGAAGAGGATGACATCAACCAAGAAAGATGAAGGAGAAAGGCCTTATTGCACTCATTGCAAAAAGGAAGGTCATGATGACGATCATTGTTGGAAATTGTACTCGAAAAAGAGACCAAAGAAGTATGGAGGAAAAGGCAAGCAAAAGACAGTGGAAACTTTGTAGCAAGACCTTGGATTTGATTCCAGAGATGAAGCAGTGATCACAACAGTAGGAACACAATGTACTCTTACACCTCATGTTAATTCTGAATCACATGAAGGTACTAGTTCAATATATGAGTCTCTTTCTAATGAATGAAAGAGAATTGATTTATTTCATATTAGAGTTGTCATAAATCATACAAAAGTGGAAACTCTATTTGATACCGGATCCCAAGAAAATTTAATTTCAGTCCTTGGTAAAGAAGCTAGGCTTAGAAACCTAACCACATCCAAAGCCTTACCCGCTTAGATGGATACATGATAAAGAAAAATTGAATGTAACTAAGCAGTGCAAGGTTAAATTTGTGATCACTTCTAAGTTAGTGGATGAGGTAGAATTTGATGTGATACCATTGGATATTTGTGGCATGGTGTTAGGGAGTCCATATCTATATGATAGAAAAGCAATATTCTTCCGTCATGGAAACAAATACCAAATCACAAAAGATGGGGTAGAATATATTTTAAGGGCTCATCAAACTAAAATCAATGCCAACCTTGTAAGTGAAGGAAAAATGAAGAGGTTGGTGAATTCCAGTAAGGGTTGCATGCTTATGGTTGTAAGGGGGAAAGATGCAGAATTATCCGATGCTTTCCGTGGTTGTGATCATGTGCATAAAAAGGAATTATGTGAATTAATTTCTAACTATGATGAGATGTATCAGGAACCAAGGGGATTACCTCTGAAGAGGGAAGTCCAACATGAAATCCATTTCCAGCATGATGCTCTTTTACCAAATATTGGCATGTACAGGATGTTGATCATTGAGATGGAGGAGATAAAAAAGGAGGTGCAGGAACTATTGAACCAAGGAGTCATCAGACCGAGCACTTCTCCATGTGGCTCATCGATTGTCTTAGTGCTAAACAAAGATGGCATATGGAGGATGTGTGTGGATTACCGAGCACTAAACAAAATCAGGGTGAAAATTTGTTACCCTCTCCTGTGCATAGATGATTTATTAGATTAGTTAAAGAGTGTTATCTGTTTCACCAAATTGGATTTTCATAGTGGTTATCACCAGGTCTGAATTATAGACCAGGATGTGTGGAAAACTGCCTTCAAGACCAAACATGGGTTGTTCGAATGGATGGTGATGCAATTCAAAGTTTGCAGCACTCTAGCCACTTTCATGAGTGTCATGAATGATTTATTTAGGACTTTCATTGATGAATTTGTTCTTGTATATCTATATGATATTCTTGTCTTTAGTAAAAGTTGGAATGAACATGTATGCCATGTGAAGAAAGTGCTTGATGTATTGAAAAAAGAAAAACTCTATGTAAAACTATCAAAGTGTGAGTTTGGGAAAACCTCTTTGGTTTACCTAGGTCATATTGTTGGTCATGATCATCTAAAAATTGATCCTTATAAATTTGAAGTAATTGTAAATTGGCCTAAGCCTACTAGTGTAACCGAGGTTCGTAGCTTTTTGGGTGCAGTACAATATTGGAGGAGATTTATTGCAAAATTCTCTATTATTGCAGCACCCTTACACACATTGACAAGTGTAAAGCAAGTCTTTCAATGGGGAGGAAAGTAGCAGAAGTTCTTCGAAGCATTGAAAGAAAGAATCAGCACCGCACCAGCCTTGGCCTTACCGGATCTCTAGTAGCCATTCGAGATCAAGATAGATTCTAGCGAACATGCCATGGGAGCTGTACTGATGCAGCAAAAGAATCCGATATGTTACCATTCAGAGAAGTTCTCTCAGGCTATGATAAACTATCCCACTTATGACAAGGAGTTATATGCCTTGGTCCAGAGTGTGAAAAAGTGGAAATAGTACCTGATCGGCAAGGAGACCATCATCCATACGGATCATCAACCCTTGCAGTATCTTCAGTCACAAACCAAGTTGTATCAATCTCGTCATTTCAGATGGATGGGTTTTCTTCAACAGTGTCATCTGGTAATAAAGTATAAGAAGGGCACTACCAACAAAGTGGCCGATATGCTATCTCGCCCTCTTATTTTTTCTTCTGTTATTTTTCATAATGCTTCCTTATCTTTTGAAAGTTATGCTGAACAATATGCTAACGATGATGACTTTAAGGAGATTTATGCAAAACTAACCCATGGTTCACAAGTGGACAACTATCACATGTAGGTAAAACTGTTGTATCACCTTGGCAACTTGTGCATACCCACAGGGGAAAGGGTACATGTAATCTGGGAGGCCCAAACCTCCCTTATGTCTGGTCATTTTGGTGTTGGAAAAACTTTGTGTCATGTACAAATATTTTTCTTTTGGCCTCATACGAAGAACATTCTGACTTGTTATGTAAAGGGATGTGTGATGCGTTCTATTTCAAAGCCCTCTAATAGAAAACTTGGGCTCTACACACCATTCCATATTCTGAGTTGTCCATGGGAAAGTGTGTCGATGAATTTTGTACGAGGTTTGCCTTAACTGCTTACCTTTTCTTTCAGCATGTTTGGGTCCATTTTGGGTTACCCATATCGATTGTGTCAGATCAGGACTCTCACTTTCTCGGAGAGTTTTGGACCATCTTGTGAAAGATGATGGACACCAAGTTGAAAAGAAGCACAACATTTCATCCACAAATCGATGGATAGACATAGGTTGTCAACCGCATTGTGGTACACTTGTTGTGGGGCTATTGTGGGAAACATCCTACGTTGTGGGATTAGAATCTTCCATATGTGAAACATTCCTACAATCGATTAGTGCACTCATCTATGCATCATTCACCATTTGAGACATGTTTTCGCTACCTACCCAAAGATCCTTTTGATATGATATTTGGAAGGGAAGACGACTCTAGTGGACGTGATGCCAGGGACAAAGCATAGCGGTTCATTCAGCAGATCCAGTTGATTCACCAAGTGCTACAGGAGTAGTTGGAGAAAAGTCAAGCCCAGTACAAGGTTTGACATGACAAACATCGAGTCGACCATGAATTTCAAGTGGGTGACAAAGTGTGGTTCCATATATACAAGGACAGGATGAAGGGAGAAGGGAAGAAGTTGCAACCAATCTGGTATGGTCCATTCACCATCTTGGAGAAGATTGGAAGCAATGCCTTCCGTCTCGATTTGCCGACATATATGCAGATGTACTCCATAGTGAATGTGGAAAACTTAAAGCTTTATGAGCCACCATTGATTATGGACACTGAATAGGTGGGATCAATTCCTACAGTTGATGATTTTGCACCAGAATATCTTGATGAGTTTCCTAAAAATATCATCCTTGAAAGAAGAACCAGGACTTCATGACGAGGAGATGTGGAATATCTTCAAGTTGGTTTCAAAGGGATGCACCCTAGCAAGGAAAAATGGCTAGAAAAAGAAAGAGTGAGGGAAAAATTCCCTCACTTGCCAATTGATTGATAAAGCTTTTGGCAGTCCAAAGTCTCCTCAATGGGGATGATTGATCCAGGTGGATCTCTAGACACCAGGGGCATGAAAAAGGCTCAAAATTCAAAGTGGCAGAAATTCGATTAACTTGGCATCGTATCGAAGTGATCGTCGCCTTGATTCCAATGGTGTGCACTCCAATCCGAGTTCATATGAAGAAGATAGAAGTAGTCAAAGTAGTGGGTTGACTTACCCATGTGGCAGGCTTAAGGAGGGCACAATTTTGCAAGAACCCGGCACCAGAATTCGGCTAGTTTTTTGGGGGAATTTGCGGTCCGTTAATTTGTCTCCTAACGCCTAAGGTTCTGGAAAAACCTGAAAAGGGCCGGTGGTTATAATTAAAATATATATATATATTAAATGGGGTGGGTGGCCATGACCTGCCGCTCCCGGTACCCACTGGAACCACATAACAAAAAAATATAAATTAAGTGGGGTGGGCGGCCATGACCCCACCACCTTAGAGCCCACACAAAAACAGAGATTTAAATATAGTGGGGGGCGCGGGCTGTCAACCCCGCCACCCCTCCCCTTAACAAACACATTACATATATGGTGGGGTGCAGGTTGTCAACCCCACCGCCCCTCCACCTCACTTACACATATGCCGTCAGATTTTTGGGGAGCAAGCCACCAGATTGACGCACGCTCCCCAATTTCAATTTTATAATGGTTATGTCATAAGAAAAGGAGGGGCAGGATTTGATCCCCTGACACCTCCTTAACCATCTAACCAACTTTAGCCAATGTGCCAACAGTCTCCCTTAGGATATCTGCCAACGGAAACATTACTTAATTTTTTTTTGCATAGTGTGCCAGGGAGGAGCACACATGAAGTTCAAGGCAGATCAATTACAGGTGGCAGAACCACGAGCAGTGTAGAGAGGGGGTCAGAACCATGATCCGAGCAATTTCTTAGGGGGGGCAAATTTTCAATTTGTTAGATTTTGAAAATTTTTATATGGTTTCAACATTTCTCGATGCCACGAACTCAACGGTGCTGTCTGTTTCTCCAACAGAGCTCTCCATTTTTAGGTCATTTTCCTGAATGGAGGCATAAGACTCTTTTTTGTAAATGATGATTGTACTCTTCTTTCTCATGCCACTTAATGAATGAAGGCCTCCCCATTGATTGAGCAAGGCCTAGAGACGTCATCCAAATCAGACGAACTCCGTTATCAAGTCTCTTGCCTTCTTTTATGCTTTTATGTGTTTCTCCTCTTATCTCATGTGCACAATAAATTTCTATGGTTAAGCTGCAGCTTATGCATGTAATTATTTAATACATCTATAAGCAAAATATTCTAGATCAATCACAGTCTGATTGGTCCTTGATTCTCACTCTCCACCTGCTTCAATAGGATTTTCTTCAGAGGTCCTATCGTAGTTCAAATTTAAATATTTTTAGGGTGTTGTTGACAAATATATTTTGTGTCATTGTGGTCCTAAAAGGTTTGTTTTAAGAAGATTGAAATAATTTTTTTTAGCGCTCAATATGAATGCCCTTACTCTTTTCAGTTTTTATTTTTAAATTTTAACAGTTTAAGTGACAACACCTGTTGGAAACTTTTTCTGGTCAAGTTGGCCTCAAATTGATGTCGCACATCATTTAGACATACTACAAAGTGGCGTGATGCTAACTATACAACATTATGAATTTCGCAAAGGGTCAGTGCTTCCCCATAAATTCATATTTGTTTGTTCTAAAGGAAGCTCTTCAATTCTCTGTAACAACCCAAAATAAATATCTAATTAACTTATTAACATTAAACTTAAATCACGGTGGCCCTTACCTAGCCAAATAAACATGTAATTAATTAACTAAATTAAAACTATGAATAGTGCTTACCTGTACTTACCTATGGTAGAAGTAGGCTTACCGCAACAAGGTTTTGGGAATGACTTTCCACCCAACCATAGGCTCAATTGCGCAAGGATTTGCTACAACTAGCCACCCCTGAGCCCTCAATCAACGTACTACTGCCAGTGACTCCTAAGTCTTAGAACACCATTATCCCAAGAGAATGAAAGATAGAATCTCGGAATGATGGAATGCAGGAATGCCTCTTATCTTCCTCACCATTTATTAAATAGAACAACATTGGAAGGGGAACCACATGAACACACTCCATGTGTCTACATGCAAATTTCTTTTGATTTTTAGCTTTATTGTTTTATTTCTATTTATTCTTATTTAGATTTTTAGTATGGTTATTACTATTTTTATTTATTTTCTTTGTATATATTTTTAATATCATTTATTATTTAACA
>APFE031032552.1:74063-88306 GCA_000404065.3 Pinus taeda | reverse complement strand
TTTATTTCTTTTCCAGCACTTTACGTTTCATTTGCACATGCAAGTTGAATGGCAGTCTTGTAATTCGATTTTCTTATGAGTTAGATAGATTTCGTTTATGGTACAATTACTTTTACTTGTTTAGCATAGCAAATGATACATGACATCCATTGGAGCTCCAACAAAATTGTTTGTTAAGGCTCACTGCCATCTCGTTTGAAGATTGGGGTGCAGTCCCTAGCAGACCACCAAAAACACGCATGAATTTGGTTTACACAGTTATGATTTGGATTTAGATGCTTCCTTGTCATTTATACGAACCACACATCTCTTCATCATAGTCCCATACGTATTTCTCTTTGTGTTTTGGATTACTGTTCAATAAAATCACGGTACACTTAGTATAGATTGATGCTTTCTTGGTTTGATCAACAGTTTCGGTCATTTGTTTCATTTACACTCTTCTCCATCTCGTTCATTGCCATCATTTCCGTTTGGACCTTGCATGCAACCACGTTTCTTTTCCTTACACCGCGTTCTGCCCTTTCCTAACCATCTCCTAATCCTCACATAGCCTCATCCCTTGACCTTTCACGTCCATCACTCCAACACGCTCCCTCCACCTGTTTTCCATCTCACCCTTCCATTCCTGAGCCGTCACCAGCCTGTTCCCTATCTCTTACATCCCTTCCTACCCGTCCATCACCTCTTCCTCACCTCAATCCTCCACGGTAGACTATCCTGTAGCAATTCAGAGACATCCTGTAGAAAACCCTGAGTTTCCTGTAGAATCCCCTGCAGACATCTTGTAGGAGGTCTTTCACGCGGTTGCTGAGCTTCTGCATGTGGGAAGCCTCTGTGGATGGATGCCAAGGGTCCATAGGGACCTCACTTAGCCTCCCCAACCTGTCCCACGCTTTCCTTCCTTCTCCATCCAATCTGCACAATCAAACCCTAATAAGTAAGCAAAACACAATCACTCCACCTACTTAATGAAAAAGTATAAAAACATGTCCTTTGTAATGTCAGTAGTTTAGACTCATGCATTTCCACTTGTTAGATGTAGTAGCAGCATTGGTAGAAGTATTACTCGTCCTCATTGCATTATAGAGATTAGACTAGTCAAATTAGGGTTTCCTAGGGTTACATGCTTTGATTTACTTTTAGTGCATTTTTGTCAATTAGCTTAGTCTCCTTTGAGCTAGCTTTCGTCCATCATTGATAAAGCTTCTTCTGTGAGCCTATAGAATTTGGCTTGAGCCCTAACAGACTTGTGCCAGCTGACCAAGTGACAGCTGCGACAAGATCTAGTACTTGTGCATATAGCACCGGCGCTTCCAAGTTTGTACGAACAACCGGGTTGATAAAATGAGAGACATGAAGCCTCAGGAGTTGTAGCATTATTGCTATAATACCGGAGCTCACCAGGGCCCCATTGGTTGGTCTCCATGTTGGGTTGGTGAGGCAGACTAAGTGACACAGATGGGCTATGGAATATGGGTGAATGATAGGCCAACTGTAGGACGCGGAGGTGCATTTGTCTAGATCTGTATTAAAGAACCAAAAATTCCCTGGGAAATGGTGTGCATGTGCAATTAGTGTATCATAATGAGGCTAAACTTCAAGGCATGTAAGTGGGATGGTTCCCTGTCCCGAGTAAGCGATCATGGCTCCTGTTAGTGAAGAGGGGTCTACAAAGATGAAGTGAGTTATGGGGGGGGGGGGGGTTTCTTGATCAGCGTAGATGTTTATCATATATGAAGGCGAGATGGTGATAAAAATGGTCGAGATGAGGTTCCTTATGGTGAATTTTGGAGAAATGGTGTCAGAATATGCAAAGCTTAAGAGGCAGCCTATCATGATAAATGGAGAATGATATCTACTCTGTTATTTGCTTGTCGAGGTGTTGGTTGAAGTGGATCGTGTGCGATGTTCCTGCAATGGACATAACCAATACCCCAAGTGAAAGAATATGTTTAAAACATACATATAATCTTTGACTGATTGAATGCTATGAATTAAAAAACTAGAGGAGTACCTGATATGAATTTCTGAGTGTGTGACAGGTCCAAAAATGAATTTTGGTATTTACTAGAACAAAGAGTTCCATGATAAAGATGGTGCAATACTAATTTTTTCATCTCTTCTGGTTTTGTCAATGGATATCCCAGGCTTCTATAATGGACCCCAAAATATGGCGAGAAGGGTGATAGATAGGGTTAAGGGGGCCAAAATCACTCATTTGCACTGCTTAGTTGTAGAGGTTAGAGCAAGTTCCTGGAGCTTTTCTTGTCATTCTGGTCAACTAGAGCACTTGGGATGCAGACCGGGAGAGTCAGGTAAGGGATTGTACCTTAATCTTTGTCATTTTGGTAGTCTTAGAGTAGAGAGGTCATACAGGGTTCCCCTGTACGACCTATTATAATTGATTTATCTTGGTCGTGGGGGCAACTTGCTTGGAGTCGCATGGTCGCCCCGCAAAATTGAGGGTTTTGCGTGGTGAATCCATGCAAAACTCCTCCTCATACACGTGTTTCATGTGTCTGAGGGGAGAAATTTCATGACAACACCTAGTGGGGGTTGCCATGGCTTGGCCAGGGTAATTCGCGATGGCTACGCATCTGTTTGAGACACGGACACATGAACTATGCGCCTGCTTAAGAAAAAGGCACGTGGTCCTCGGTTCTTTGGATGTCGTGGCTTAGGGGCCTGACATACGCACGTCCACATGTATGTTGCGAAAACAGGTGCGTGATATCATGTCTGTCAAGCTCATAGGCGCATGACTATGAGAAAAAAGTGGTTTCTCTTGGTTTTTTTCCCTCTTTTTTGATAGCCTAGGGGTTATATATTTGACACATGGTATCCTGGCTGGCAAGATGATCTCGAGGGAGAGAGATTGGGTGCAACTGCGTGTGGATGCATGGGATCCAACAGCTAGCCAACTGTGGGTGCAGTCGGGGCTTATGAAGTTTCTTCAGGACCTCTTATTGAGATCACAAGACAAGTTCCTACACTTTTTTATTAGATGTTGGGATGAGGACCGATAGGTTATGGTTATTCGTGTGACGTATTTGCCAATATCGGTTCATACTGATATTTATTTGGTTACTGGTCTATTTCCTCGTGAGGAGGCTTTGTCTTATCCACTAACAGCTGGGCACGTGGACATTCGTCAGTGGGTGAGGCAGAGAGTGTCGCTCATTGTGGGCGTAACCCGTTTGAGGAGGGTTGTATTAATATTACAGTTATGTTGGATCTCGCCAAGTGAGTGACGTTCACTATGATCGTGAGGGTGGTGGGATCAACATCCCCCAGCAAAGCATCGAGGCCCCATATAACAGTTTTTCAGCAGCTATAGGAGGAGATCTTTTTTGATTGGGTTCGATTACTGCATTGGGGGATGTTGTCTCAGCTTGCACAGGTGCAACGTGGTGCACTAAGGAGTTTCTGCTATGGGAGTGTACTCTACAACATTATGTATGAGCGGGTAGTTATGCTTCATTTGATCTTAACAGTGCCAGCAGGGCCTTTCATGGACCCACATATGCGTCATTGGGCAACTGCAATGTGAAGAGTTGGTGGTGGTGAGGTAGGGTGTTATTGGAACACCATTGTAGAGGATTCATTTAACTCCAATCCTCAGTTGATTATGGAGTATCCCTACCATGGCGTGGACGTCCGGGGAGATCTAGATACGGGACTTCCTTCAGGTGATGCCTAAGGACCAAGATGTGTATTTTGATTTGTGCATTTGTTATATATATATATATATATATATATATATATATATATATATTGCGTGTATCATTATGATGTTTTATTTATGATGATGTTGATACCATGCTTGTTTACTTGCATATGTAGGGTGTCGAGGGCGACCACTGACCTATTTGTTAGGCCATGATCCTAGGCATATGGGCATCGTAGGGGATTCCCTTGTACCATAGAGATCGAGGGTGGTGAGGACATCGGCTTAGCCTCAGGGTGGTCTTGAGAGACCGACACAGCAACGCTGATTAGAGATTAGTGGGCCCTCTGGAAAGGGTAGTGGCGTAGCGGAAAGCTTGGATGCAGAGCAATGGAGTGAGCGTGCTTAGGCCACAGAGGCACGCTTGGAAGATGTAGAGGCTGAGCTGCAGAGTTATCGATATTCCTGTGGCAAGGTGGAGACCCTGAATAGAGGGTTTCCTATCGATGGATGGTCAGGGATGGTGGAGGTCGTTGTTGAGACGACGATATCACTAGAGCAAGCACACCGACCAGTTTTTCATCGTATACCCTCGACGATGGCTACAGTTGGTCCAATTTTGTCTCTAGATGCAGAGATTGGGTCACCAGGGCCCTAGATAGACTTGATGGTCTTGATTTTTGACGAGATTATGTATTTATCAGGGCAAACACCCATTATGAGGATGCTCCCCTATATTTTTCTTGTCTTATTTTTCTTGGTCGTGGGCCAATGGATGATATGGTATTTTTTGTACTCATATATTTTTTATGTTTATACGAGATTATTTTTTGGCGGCTCTCATGATATGTCATATGTGTCTATAATTTTTGTGTATTTCTGCATTTTGTTTGAGATGTATCTTATGTTTATGTTTTATGCATATTGATGGTTATATATACGTGATTCATGCCAGTCTAGGATTTGATTAGAGATGCGATCAACTTTATGATTTTGACCCCTTGGTACATGTGTAAATGTGATATGATCAAAATGTCTATCTAACCTTTGTGGATGTAGATACTTCTGAGAAAGGCATGTATCCCGTACTTGAAAGGTCCTGTTTAACTGTGATACAACTAGCTATGAGTCAAGGAATACATGCAGGTGATAGATACCTACGTGGTGGGGATCAGCCAAGAGGCATATTATGACATCGTACTCTGCTTGATTGTTGGTGTTTAATTTGATACAAAGTCCATTAAAGAGACGAGGTGTCCAGTCAGGAGAGTATATTGCCTAGGTTACAGCAACGAGGTTTTGCGACCATCGAGATGCGCCGTTAACAAACTCGCAATGATAAGCTGGCAGAGGATCCATTTGTTGACACATGATGAGAGAATGATATTTAGAGTGAATCCATGATGAGGCGGTTATTATAAAAAATAAGTCATGGTTCACACATGTCTACTCTAGCGTTTTATGGGTGGAATTTTTTGAGGTAGAGACCACTGACGGGATTTTTCAGGCAAGTCTCATCTGGCTCTGTCATTATGTATTCCCTCTTGAGGAGGCAATGTTTGATGATGTATGGGCCCTTCCACATGGTTTCAAACTTTCCAGGTGCTACTGCTTCTTGGGCAACATCATAATGGAGGACTAACTCCCCCTCGGTAAATTTTTGAGTGGTGATGTTGCAATCGAATGAGGCTTTGACCCTCTTTTTGTGGGCTTCATTATTCTGGAGGAATTGTTGTGTAATAAACGTGTGTGATATAGGGGATGTTGTAGTGATATGAGAGTTTTGGATACAGTTTCCACATATTGGTCTGAAACTAACTGAGTATATTGTATGGGAGGCAGTACTACTCATAGTATGGGATGTTGATGCCTCATTGACATCACGAGATGGAATATCCTGTGGTGGTATCCATCTCTGGGTCGTGGTATTGGTGTGATGTGGCTTCCTTGTATGGGTTGAATTTAGCGCTGCTCTTGCTATGCAAAATCGTGGAAGATACTGGCAATTCCTCGTGTGGTGGAATTGAGAGCATATGTGACAATAACAAAGTGTGATTTTCTCTTGGTTGGAGAGATGTTTGTGTGGGATTTGGACCACTAAGCGAAATATTTCATTGAACTTACTCATTTAGAGACATTCATTTATCAAATGGTTGGTTTTATCACATAGGGCGCATGTGATGGATGATTTTCTTTGCCAGGGGGTTTTAGATTGTTTTTGGCCTGATTTGGATTGATGGCGGTGATGGGAGGTGTAATGACAAGGGGCCTGCTTTTTTGTTGGTTATCATTTCTCCTTAAACACACATAAGACATCTAGGAGTTCATCTTCCCCTAGTGGGGGGATGGATTCTGTGGACTTGGTACCTGAGTCCAGTAGATAAGAGTTTTCGTTCATGAATCGACATACAAAACTCAATTATTTGCAGAATCTAGGAAGGTGGGATCACCTTCTCTTATGATGGTTTCCCACATAGATAGTGCATATATGGTGCTAACGTCTAGGATTTCTTCTCTTATGATGGTTTCTAGCCCAGATAGTGCATGTACGGTGCTAACATCTAGGTTTGCTTCTTTAAGCAACCCAGGTGACTAGTTGGTTTTGGTAAAGTGTCCATAGTTTTGGGGAAAGGTTTACCAGATGGGCAGGGTCATCGCATAGAGCACATGGTAATACAAAGGAGGGGGTTGGTTGTTCACGCTGCCTTCGTGCATTGCGGGAAGGTTTTTTAGAGCATGAAACTGGTTCTTCTTGAATGTAGAAGATGTTCTTCCATCCATCATCCACTTGAGGTTTGGATGGTGCTATTGGCTCATTAATTTTGGATTGAACGAGTGTGCTTAATGTCTCTCGATATCGAGGGATATCAGGATAGTGATGAGTGTAGTACCCATGTTTTTCGCACATAGCACATGCATGATTGGTGTGTAATTCTTTATTATGTATAGGCACAACTTTTGCTTCTTTTAGTGGAGTTGAGGTTACTGGTGTTTTGAAGGTGTTCCTGAGGGCTGTAAACTCATGTAACTCGGGGCGTATGTGGGTCTGGTGCCCAAATTCTTCACATAATGCATAAGGTTGTAGGGCCCTAGAGGAGTTTGAGGATTCTCCTCTTTTGCTATTTTGTTTGGCCTTCTTGCCGACCCTAGCTGGTGTCGGTGCAGGATAGTTTTGAATAGGGACGGTTTCCTGAGATGGAGGCACAAGGATACTACTTACCAGGATATGTCATGGATTAGTTGACTGATCCGGATTTAAACAGGAACGCAACAAAATACAGAGATAACCATATACACAAAGATGCAGCTGAAATAATACTTCATTTCATTAATGGAAAATACCGAAATATGCTTACAACCAGAAATAAACCAGCTAAGGCGATGGTAGCTTATCTCTGAGAAGAGATGTGGCGGCTACATGCCTCTGAACTGTTCTAAAACTGCGTTACAATGAGGCTCGAAGGCCTATTTATTGTTGAGAAACAATGGAAAACCCTTCACATTCCAAAACCTAACCCTAGAAGATGAAACACCAAATTGTGGGCCCCGTTTTGGGTAAATTGGTACATCAATTTCCCGGGGTCGTAACTTTAGCATACGATCTCCGTTTGACGCGTATGATAGCTTGTTAGGAAAGATCTATCCGAGAAATACCACTTTGGGAAGGGCAACATCGGTCCATGGACCCATGTTGCCCCCAGATTTCCCAAAAAAACGTCGTTTAGGGCCTCAAAACGGCTCCGGAAGTTCAGGACCCAAAAAAACTGCTAAAAATAGTAAGTTGTGCTACAATTACGGAAACTGAAAAACTGAAAGAGACAGTTGCGGGTGTCCAAATGGGATAGGTAGGTGGCCACCAACATCCACCTGGATCATTCCTCACCCCTTAGGAAGTAATGGTCCCCATTGCGTTGAGTTCCTCCATCTGCTAAACTTGTCCCGCAATCTCTGATGTGTCCAGTAATGGTGGGAAGCATGGTCGACGACAATCCACATTGAACACTTGGTGCAAGCGAAGGAATGGAGGAATGATGTGCTCCAAATCCTTATTCCCGATAGCCTTGGTACTACTGTAAGGACCTTGTCGGAGTGGTTTGAGCTTCTGATGGGTTCTTGTAAGGAATTCTTTCTGCAGATGTAACCAAACTTTGTCGCCCACCTGAAACTTATGTGGTACCCCTGTGGGTGAGGAGAAGTTGTTCCTGTGTTCTGTCATGACCGTATCCCTTTGCTGCTACTGCTGCTGCGTGGAGGAACCCTTTGCGGGGGTCATTGATGTAGCAACGATCTTTCCCTTACTTTGGGAGCGAACCAAACAGAAAATAAATTTCCTAGTCTGTGATATGAACTTGTTGCCTTTCTTAGCAGTGATTAAAGAGGTGGCAGTAGGTGGGGCTACCTTCGGTATCCTATATAATGAATCATTCAAAGAAATAATGACAGCGTGAGGCCTTGACTCATACAAAACATGACGCCTCCACAAGTATGACTAGCCTAATAGTATATCGCAAACATCCAGAGGTGTAACATCACACAACAACGATACCACTGATCCGGATTTAAACAGGAACGCAACAAAATACAGAGATAACCATATACACAAAGATGCAGCGGAAATAATACTTCATTTCATTAATGAAAATACCGAAATATGCTCACAACCAAAAATGGAAATAAACCAGCTAGGGCGATGGTAGCTTATCTCTGAGAAGAGATGTGGTGGCTACATGCCTCTGAACTGTTCTAAAACTGTGTTACAATGAGGCTTGAAGGCCTATTTATTGTTGAGAAACAATGGAAAACCCTTCACATTCCAAAACCTAACCTAGAAGATGAAACGCCAAATGTGGACCCGTTTTGGGTACATTGGTACATCAATTTCCCGAGGTCGAACTTTGGCATACGATTCCATTTGCCGTTATGATAGCTCGTTAGAAAGATCTATCTGAGAACTACCACTTTGGGAAGGGCAACATTGGTCCATGGACCCATGTTGCCCCCAGATTTCCAAAAAAACGTTGTTTAGGGCCTCAAAACGGCTCCGGAAGTTCAGAACCCGAAAAAACTGCTAAAAATAGTAAATTGTGCTACAATTACGGAAACTGAAAAACTGAAAGAGACAGTTGCGGGGGTCCAAATGGGATAGGTGGGTGGCCACCAACATCCACCTGGATCATTGACATGGTTATTGGGACCATATACCAGACCTGTATCGCAAGATCCATATGTGGTAATGTAAGGGTTTGCACGACTTGGTGCATGACAAAGTCGGGTGGGGGCATAAAAAGGGTGTTTGCATAATGGTGTGAGGTAGAGACATAGAATCAATGGTTGCAGGGCGTGTGGTGTTTGGAACTGGTTCTTGGGTTTGGGTGGCGTTTGATGAATTCATCATGCATACTGGTGCTCCGATGTTTGGGAAAAGTTCTTGTAGCACCAGAGGGTCTCCTAGGAATGTTCCTAGGAGTGTTAATGGCTTAAACTGGCCTAGGCTGAGCTCAAAGTAAGTAGTGATGAACTCATGGGAGAACAGTACTAAGGGTGACTCACCTTTAGGTGTGGGTAAGGTGTCCTTCTCATAGTGTGTGAGTTGATCGATAATGATGATCTTCCCGTCATGGGGGAACATCATTGTTATGAAAATTGATTAGGCGACTTTGAGCATATCATACATATAGCTTCAACCTAGTAGGATGTTGTAATCCAACTGGGCATCTAGCTCTTTGATGTCTATTAACACAGTTTTTCGAGCCAACTTAACTAGCATGCTAGGGTATAGACCAATGGGAGAAGAAGGGTGCTCGTTGTACGCTCTAAGCATAATGTCAGAAGGCTTGAGTTCTGGCGGATTTGGAGATAATACATGTGGAAGACCCTTTGTCAACGATGCAATGATGAATGTTAATGTTTTGGACTGAGACTGGGATTTGAAAAGCAATGACTAATGGTAACAATGGAGTAGCTTTATCCAAGTCGAAGACCATTAGGCAAGAATCAGATGGGTCAATTGCGCCTAGAGTGGAAAGTAAGGCTTTCTACTGGGTTGGGAACATTTGAAAGACTTCTAATGTTGACATGGATGATGGTGATTGTGCTAAGTCATCAACTATGATATAACTATGAGAAACTTTCAAGTTGTATCCTGCGTGTTGTAAAGGTCCTTTAACCATTTTAGGCATAGGTTCTACAGAAGGTTGAGGAATGGTCAATGGCCATGTAGGTATTGTCATAGCCAAGGTGGACGGATTGGGCTTTGGGGACTCCCTGATGGGGGAAGGGGTCTTGCATTACTGCAGTTTGTTGACCTCCTTGCCCCCTACTCCCTTGTATCCTTTTTAAGTCAGGAAGTTGAGGATAGTGGTGGGTATAATGACCGTATTCCCCACAGATAACACATGAATGATTAGTCCGTATAATTGTGTTCTTTCCTTGTTTTTGTGAGTTATTGTTGGTCGATCCCTGGTTTTGATTCTAGTTGGGGTTGCCCCTTCCCTGTGCCTGTGGGGGTTGCTATTAGTTGTTGCCCCCTTGTTCAGGTTCTCCCTTTGGCTTAATTTTTGGTTTTTTCTTAGCAATATTCAAAGGATTAACTGAATTCAGTTGTTCCTTCGACTGTTCTTGTGAAGTGAGAGAAGGTTGCACTAGACTCACCCTTGCATTGTTTTGTGTTGGTGGGATATTTTGTTGTTGTGCTGGGAAAGGAGAATATTGGTTTCCTTATCCATGATTAATGTACGGATTTTGGGAAGAGAACATCATGTCCGTATTCCTAGAGGAATATTGGTTTCCTTGGGGGGGAGGATATGAGCCCCCCTGAGGGGGATGATATTGGTTAACCCTAATGACCGTATTCTGCATAGGTGTGGATTGACCATGATAATATCCTGTTATTTTCAATGGTGGTGCATTTTTTGTAGCATCAAATGCATGGCCATTGAATGGATATCTAGGGTATTGGTAGTTATTGCTATGTTGATTTTGGGTTATGGACCCAATTAATCCATCAACATCATTGGATGCGCCTTGATCTCTTTATAAGTTTGTAGGCGCGGGGTGTCTGGAAGCACATGATAAATGTACCTGGACTGGGTGTAAATAAGCTCCAACTATTAAGCTTTACTAGTGGCTTATTCCTCGGTCTTTAGGGATGAATTTTCCATGATTTTATAGATTTCGGATGTGAGGGATCTCAGAAATAAGTCCAAGAGGACTTTATCTTCAAATTGGGTTTTACACAGGCTACGACATTTTCAGCATTCATGGATATGATCCGAGATGTGGGTAGATGGTGTTTGTTTGAAGTGGATGAGGAGTTCCATACTCGAATCATGGGGGACTGGATGATGGAAAAGGTGAGGGAATCTGTAGCTAATGAGCTAAATTTTTCATGTGATACAGAAGGTTGGTCAACATACCATTTCACGACAAGCCCACTTAGTTTGTGTTGAAATAATCATAATCTAATAGTATCGTTAGTGGTACAAATATACGAACAACATAGGTGAAAATTCATGACATGGTTTCTTGGGTCTTTGCCCTATTTTCCTTCGAACTTTGGAATATTCGAAGGGAGCTTGGTGGGCATAACTAACCAATTCTGGCCATGGGCGATTAGGTCATTAGCTAGCTTGCTTAAATCTGGTAGGTTTAGTGAAGCTAAAAATAGGATTTGTGTGTTACCTGACATCGTAAAACGGTTTTGGACAGTTATATGCAAAGGGGTCCTCTGTGGGGAATTCTAAGGATAACTACCTTGATGGGTGTCTTGAGGATTGTCAGGAGGAGTCGTGTGTGGGATCCCAAAGGGGGTAGCAATGGGGACCCTTCTGGAGTGGTAAAGGATGTACTTTATCGGGGAGGGGTTCCGAGCAAAGATGCACCAATAAAGGAAGATCCAATAATGGTGGTTGCGTGACGCCCTTTATGCCTAAATAGTGGGAGTCCTGGCACACCTCTCGGTAATGGGGGAGGTTTAAAAAATGTCTAAATCGATGGGGAGTCGTAGGGTCCCCTATGGTATCGATTAGAGTGTATGTTACTTGTGTATGGTGAGGGAATGAGATAAATATCAATGCAATATGATCACACACATAAAACAAAGAAAAAATATAAATGGTTTATTTTCCTTTTATAATTAAGCTATGTGATCAAGCAAACAAGAAAAAGGTTTTTTTTTTTTGTTGCGTATGATAAAAAATCATGTGTATACCTAATTGTCCTTTCCAGTCTCAAAGTAACTGGGCCTAGCAAAGATATCTTCTGACTGGTCCTAGGGAAATGTCCCAAAGTAGCTGGCGACGCCTTCTAGTAGTCGAAGAATCAACCAATATAATGGTAATGAGGCTCAAGTGTTGCTTGCTCCGTCACCTATAGGGAAAGGATGCCCTAGATTTTGGCCACTAAAGTACCTTCGTCCCACGTGAGCATTCGGTTCTTTAGCTTCTTAGTAGTCAGTTACCAATACCGAGCACTAGATGAGTTAGGTAGCCCCAAAGAGTACCACATATATTGGACCTAAGCCAAACCCCCTCTAAATCAGGTATTTGCCATGCTCGGGTATTCTTTTTCGTGGGATGATTGAAGGATTTTAAGGTCCCTAAAAAGTCAACAACTATGTTTCAAAGGTGTAACATGACCATGTCGGCTTATGGGATGCCTACGTCGAATGGTCCTAACCTGAACTATAATTTTTTTGGTGGCCCTTATGGGGAAACTTAGTTGGTTCAAGTTATGGTTGTTTTTAAGGAGTCTTAATTCACTTATGGAGTGATTTTGTAAGCCAAAATAGACTAAGTATCCAAAACTCCAAAAATTGGATGCCCTTGAGTACAAAGCGTATGGAAGCTTAGTGTGTGATGCAAGTGAGCATACAAAGTGTGATAAGATGTGGATATGCGATGATCCTTTACAATATCCTTCTAGTTACACTAAGTGTTGATTGTTCATTGCATGGAAAAAATAAATATATTGTTGATTATGGGCCACTTACTCTTTTTTTATTAAACTATGTGGAGTTTAACAAGGGAGATGGAAATTCAAATGCTTTCGAAAAAGTTTTCATATGCAAGCTTGGGTTCATCTACGCAAGGGAAGCAGAGATTACTTTCTCTAATAACATTTGTTCCTAGTCCCAAGAAATGATGAATTAAATGCTTTGGTTAGTAGTAAGATTTGTGGATGATGGGCCACTTGCTTCTTTACTAATTAATCTATGTGATTTGTTAAAAATAAATAAATAAATGAATAAAAAATAGCAAAATAGTTTGAAAAACATATGTGGAATTTGGCCACTTACTTTTCTCCCTAATTAAGCTATGTGTGTATTTGCAAATGCAAAATGAGAAATACTCTAATTGCTCCACCAATTCAGGTTAGTAAAGCAACCAAAGGTATTAATAGAGCAGAGAGGCCAGCCTACAATGTAGAAGAGGGAACATCATATCCCACACTACCCTTGCCAAATATCAACTTGAGGTCTGGTAAGGTACTCCAAAAAGATTCTCCAATAATAGATAAGCGAGAAGAAAACATAGAAAATGAAAATGAAATGACAAATCAAAGGAAATCAAACGATGATACCAAAGATAAGCAAATGCAACCATTGCATCCACCTTTTCGAGACCGATTGGTCCAAATCAAACCTCCACTGCCTATACCACAGTTTGATGTCTTAGATGAGCTCAAAAATGTCTACATAAAAATTCCGCTGCTGCAAGCTATAAAAGACATTCCCATATACACTAAAGCCATCAAAGACATGTGCCTCAAGAAGCCTGCTAGAAAAAGGATTGATCCTCAATCCATTCATGTTATAGGACATTTAGCAGGCTTATGACCAATACCATCTCCATAGAAAAGTATGTTGATCCTGACATTCCCAAAGTGACCACTATCATTAACAACATACCAATTCCAAACACCTTGATAGATCTTGGGGCCGAAATCAATGCCATGACTCTTGAAACCATGAGAACACTCCAGCTTACAAATTTGCAACATACAACGATTGTTTTAGAACTGGCTGATAGGTCTAAAGTTATTCCTGAAGGGATTTTGGAAGACATAATTGTCTCACTAGACTCTTGGGAGTATCCGGTGGACTTTTTAGTTCTCCAACCCAAATCCAATTTAGGAGGGCACCCTATCATCCTTGGTAGACAATGGTTAGCGACTGTTGATGCATTCATAGGATGTCGATCTAGCAACATGATCATTTCGAGAGGGACCGAAAGAAAACAACTCACCCTCTACCCATCAGCACAATCACCAGTAGTAACACACAATTTGTGGCTTGATGATAAATTCAATGATAAAGAAGAAGTACAATATGTTTTTAGCATTGACCAAATCTATGATTTCCAAGAACAAAACAATAATGATTTGGTAGAATTATTCCTTTCTCAACTTGATATTTCCGAAAATTTGAGACACGACCAATATCATGCTGCAGATGTACTTTTAGCCCAAAATTTTTAGGAAACATGCACCATTCAATCTTTGCAAACCACATTTCACGACATCTTTCCAGTTCAATCCATCACCAACACACAGAGTCAGATCATAGAGATTAGTC
>APFE031032552.1:23090-66560 GCA_000404065.3 Pinus taeda | reverse complement strand
TCAGATCCCTTGGAAATTGATTAGTTAATAGTCTTATAGTTATTAAATTGCATTGAAATTGATTTAAGGGTTTTATGTTAATGAATTAGGAATTTTTGGCAAAATGACTACAGGAAGTTCCAACATCCTGTAATTGGTTTATTGCTTGACATGTGGCATGACAGCTAGGCTAGAGCGAAGGGTAGGGATGAAAAGCGGAATGTCCAAGCATGGACGAACACCTATCCCGCAGCAGAATCAACCCTCCTACATGCGCGGTCAACGAAGGTCAACTATGGCATGTTGGCGACAAAGGCAACAACAGCACGTATTCCAAATCAATTTAAGTTTTGTTTCCTTTTTAAATCAGTTAGGATAGAAACATTTTCAAAAATCGTGATGTGGTAAAAGCGGCAACAGCCTGCTCATGAATGTACATCCATTTTCAAGGGATGTAAAAACCATATGTAAACATAGTTCTGAACCGGTTGTATTATCATTATCATTATCGTTGTTTCAAAAACAGAGTTTCGATTTTAATATCAAAGACTTGCATTACAGTCACGATCTCGCTGTGTTGATTTGGTAATCGTTGGATCACTGTTCAGTATACCTGGAACGTGGACGGGCCCTGCATAACGTGGTATACTGTTGTTTTATTTCATTTACAGTTAGGGTATTAATATGCGTAGTGATTCAAATTGATTTATGTTTATGATATGCTTATATGTTTATGAATGCGCTTGAATAGATTATCACTTGGATTGTGAATCATATCCTGTAAGGGATTCGATCCCTTGTTATCTTGTAGAGCATTGTCATGAACTCTATGCTTATGATTTCCATATATTTTTATCTTGCATGACTGTTAATGAACGTTGAGTATTCGCTGAACAGACGTTTTATGTATGTCTCTGTAAGGGGGCTAAAATCTTGATTTGCAGTGATACACAACGTTTTGGTTTGTTAAATGAATTGAATCTTGGTTGATAGTAATACATAGTGTGTTTTAGTTTGATAATGAATCGAATGACAACATTGTAATTAGGAAGATTAGACTTAGATAACGATCCTTTATGTCTATATACTTTAGCCGCACGCCTCTAAGTCTACGCACCCTGGTCGATAATAAATATATCCTAGTCTAACACCCTAGATAGGACACTACAAGGAGCACATCTCACGTTTAATGTGGGTACCAAAGACATTGAAGGCAACTAGATGCTAGTAAATCACAAAAATTGTGAGTTTGCAAAATAGTATTTGGTGTATCCAAGCTATATGATTAGTTGAGTAGACCTTAAGATAGGCCCTACCAAGATGGAGGCCATCATGAAGTCGTCAATGCCTACTAATGTTTTTGAGGTCAATATTTTTGTTGGGGAAACATAATACTGAAGGAAGCGCATGGCCTCATACTCAATAGTAGACACTCCACTCCATGCCATAATAATGAGTTGTAAGAGTTTCCAATGGGAGTAGGATCAATAAAAGGCCTTTAAGGAGTTGAAAAAGGAAATCAATTAGGCATAGGTTCTTGGAATACTAAACTTGCAGCGACCCTTTTAAGTGGAAATGGATGTGAGTGGTATGTTATCGGAGTGGTCTTGATACAGAGAGGAAGGCTTGTATGCTACCACTTCGAAGTTTTTAATTAGGTGGCTCTCAACTACTCTACCTATGAGTACAAACTATCAAGAAGTGGAAACATTATCTGATGGGAAAGGAGATAGTCATCCACACAAATTACCAACTACTATAGTACCTATAAACCTAGAGTAAGCTACAATAGACAAAGCATAACAAGTGGATGCTATTTTTACATCAATTTCATTTGGTGATAAATCATAAGAAGGGCAACACAAACAAGTCCCCATTAAGAATTACAATCTTGGCAACTTTTATGCATATGAAGTCTTTTACCCATGATGCATATAGAGAGGCATATGTAAAGGATGAGAACTTCAAGGAGGTGTTTTGGCAATTATAGAGATAGTGTCATGTAGACACTCGATATAGCACAATTGACTATCATCTCCAAATAGGTTACTCTACAAATTATGCAAGTTATATTTTCCTAAAGGTGAGCGAGTGTAGCTAATCATAGAGGCTCATGCCTCCAAGGTTGCAGGGAATTTTGGTGCAAGGGAAACAATGGCCAAATTATAGAGGTATGTGTACTATCCCATAATTCAAGAAATTGTAGTTATGTTCATAAGAGAATGTATGCTTTGTTGTACCAACAATCCTAGTAACAAGAAAAAGGGTTTATAACATTCCTTGTTTGTGCCCATTCGTCCTTAAAAAATAATTTTCATTGACTTTATGGGAGGTTTACCAATAACTAGGAAGGGACATGATGATCCAGGCTTATGAAGGAATGAAACCGAATATAGATATAAACATAAACATGGGGATGAAATAGAAATAAATCTTAATTTCATTAATTTCAAAGAACTAAAATATGTTTACATATATAATGGAAATAAACTAGCTCAGGCAATGGTAGCTTATATTGGAGAAGAGATGCGATGGTAGCTTATATCGAAGAAGAGATGTGGCAGATACATGGCTCTAAACTATGTTACAATGAGTCTTGAGGGCCTTTTCAATATTGAACAACAAAGGAAAACCATAAACAACCAAAACCCTAACCCTAGGAGATGGAACACCAAGAGTTTGTGGGCCCTGTTGGGGTTATTTGGACAACCAACTTCCCGAGGTTATAACTTGGTCATATGATATTTGTTTGGTGCATATGATACCTTTTTAGAATGGTCTCTCCGAGTACTACAATATTTGAAGTAGGCCCATAGTTGTAGCCTGCTACAGACCTAAAAAAATGTCATTTAGGGAGTCAAAAAATCTCCGGAAGTTTAAGACCTGAAAAAATGCTAAAAATAGTAAATTGTGCTATAATCAAGGAAACTAATGAAACCAGTTGGAGGTATAGGTGGAATAGGTGGGTGTTCACCAATATCCACTTGGATCAATCCTTCCCCATTAAGAAACAATGGTCCCCATTGTGTGAAAACCCTCCATGAGGTGAGGAATTTTTTTGTTGAACTAGGTGTCTGGTGAGCCACTTGCCTCGGTGAAGGAGTTGGTCAGCTAGGACAACTTGATATAGTTGTATCCTCTGTTGGAGAGTGTTATTAATATGTGTCCATTATCCTATCAGTTGTTTTCTATTCGATACAACTTGGGTTGAGCTATGTTGGTGTCAGTTGCTCAACGATGTTTGATGTGTCCACCAATGGGGGAAAGTCTGGTTGCAATTGGACGACATTGAGTATTGGATGCAGGCCAAGGAATGGTGTAATGTTGAGCTCGAAAGCATTGTCTCCTATAGCCATAGGGATGGTGTAAGGTCCATATCGGAGCGGGAAAAGTTTGCAGTGGGCCCCAACGAGGTGATCCTTCTGCAAATGTAACCAAATGTTTTTGCCCACCTAGACTCTTGTTTGGCACCAAATGTTGATCATGACGCTATTTGTACTTAGCATTTTGTATGTCAAATGTATCAGGGACCTGCTAGTGGATGTGCTCAATGTGTTCAAAGAAGTTGGTAGCTCTATCAACTTCAAACAGGACATGATCTAAATCTGCCTGAGTCGCTGTAAGTGGTATGGAAACATCAATGGGACATAGTGGCTCAAATACTAACCCCACCTAAAAGGGGTTGTGTCTAGTTGAGCTATGGAGAGTTTTGTTCTAGTTGTGTTGGAGATATGGGAGGCTTTCATCCCTTGTGTGTGGATGCTTCGAATTGTACATGTGCAGGATGTGCATGATCATCTTGTTGACGACCTCTGTTTGGCCATTAGTTTGGAGGTGGAATGTCATGGACTTAGTGAGCTTGGTATCCAACAACATCCATAAGCTTGACCAGAATGTACTTAGGAACCTACTATCCTGATTTGAGATAATGGATTGTGGGATCCCAAAGTTTACCCATATTCGTTCAAAGAAGAGTTTGGCAATGGCTACTTCTTTGATACTCTTCTTGCAGGTCGCCAGAATGGTCATCTTAGAGAATATGTCGATGACCATGAAAACGCATTCGTTGTCATGCTTGGTAGAAGGAAGGCTTAACATGTAATCCATGGAGATGGATTCTCGGGGCTAGTTAAGAGTAGGTAGAGGAGTATACAGGCCTTGCTTCTTGATTGTAGGTTTGGAAATGGCACGGGCAGTGCAGTATCTTATGTAATTCCCAACATCATGTCGAGGGTCCAACCAATAAAAATACTTCTGCAGCACAACCACTATTTTCTCTACCCCAAAATGTCCAATGACCCGACTATAGTGTGCCTCCCAAATCATCTTGGCATGCTCACTTGTAGGAACACAGAGGTGTCCTGGGTGGCATAATAGTGCATTGTGAAGGTGAAAATATGGAACTTACTTGCCTTCCAAGAGCATCTGGTATGTGGTGTTGAATTATGGATCACTCTTGCAAAGATGCAACCATCTCAAAGTCTCATGTCCACAACAATCAAACACAATGGTCAGCCCCATAACTAGAGGTCGACTAAGGTCATTTACAACATTATTGGTGCTTCCCTTTCTATACTTAATGTTCAAATGGAATTGTTGCAGATATGTGGACCATTTATGATGGAAACCATTCTGCAACTTTCCTTGTGTCTGTATGGACTGCAGGAGTCGATAATCTTTGTGGATGATCATTTCCTTCCCCAAAATGTAATGCTTCATTTTCCGGTAGGCTCGCACAATGGAATACATATTTTTGTCTTCGGTGGGATACTTTCAGAGTGCATCTGAAAGTGTTGCAATGTGATATACCACTAGATGCCCCCGCTGGGTAAGAACTGCACTAATAGCATAGTCAGAGGCATCTGTCTCTATTTTAAATGGTTGTTGCAGGTCTCGTAATGTGAGCACTGGTGTAGAGCAGAGGCGATGCTTCAACTTGGTAAATGACTTATGTTGGGATTTAGACCAAAAGAACTTTGCTTTCGCTCTACCCTTAGTGACTTGACTCAAAGGCCAAGTGATATGAGAGAATCCCAACACGAAGCTACGATAGAAATTGGCAAGAACCATAAAATTGTGGAGCTTTGTTAGATTGGTTAGGGTTAGCCAATACCGAATAACTTATATCTTGGTTGGGTCCACATGCACACCTTTCTCATCAATAATGTATCCCAAATATTGAACTTGGGTCATACCAAAAGTGTATTTCTCCAAATTGGCACACAATTTGTGTTGTTGCAGGGTTTGGAGGACCTGTCAAATATGATGTAGGTGCTCTTCCGAACTCTGGTTGAAGATCAAGATTTCATCCAAATACACTACCATGAATTATCCAAGAGGATCTACAAGTACAATTGGCCTTAAAAATAACTCAAAAATCAAAGTGGCTAGATAGAAGTGAAACTAGGACCATATCGTAGTGCTCGTTGCCCTGATACCAATGGTGTGAACGATACTCAAATCCTAGTTCATATGGTCAAGTTATCGCTGGTCAAAATTTTGATCAAACTTGGACAAGTAGTAGGCTTAAGGAAGCAACAAATTGGAAAAAACTTGGCATACAGAATATGGCTACAAGAATGACGAATTTGTTGAACCATTACTATTATCACCAAAAAATTGATCATCTAACCTGAATTACTAGATGGATTGAACTACACCATGTAAAACCAATTTTATCATAGTAAAATTGCTTTCACTGTGAGAAATTACTTAATAAACGACCTTTGTTAAGTAATTTATAGTTAAACCCATGAAGAATAATTAAATAAATCACTATTTATTTGATTTTCTTATAGGAATGATTAATTTAACCATTGTTTTATTATTATTCCTTGTCATATTTGACCTAACCATGAAAACTAAACAAATAAATCATTAATTATCTTATTTTTCACCAAGATTAATTAATTAATCACTAAATAATTATTATTCTTTGTCAAATTTGACTAAATAATTAAATAAATCCTTATTTGTTTATTATTCCTTAACTAATTCCTTGAGATGATAAATTAAATAATTTATTTATTTATTATTTCTAAATAAAAGTTTAAATACTTTTTTCCCTCCTAAAAAAACATAATAAAATATTCCAAGTGGTTATTCCAAGAATGGGATCAATAATATTTTATTATTGCTCATGATTCGAGGATAACTCAATATTTTGTTATAAATAGAAGGGTTTTCCATTCATTATTCACTTTTGATTATTTTCATTGTTGCACTCACTCTTGTAACTCTAATTATTTTCATTGTCGCACACCATATTTTTGCTCGTTTACACATTATAGAGGAGAGAGACTCTACACAAGCTAAAAACGTTTGAGGATAGCAAAGAACCCATTCCATAGAGGGGGACTGGTAACATTTATTTGTTCCTTTCACAAGTGTTATAATAAAATTATTCTTTACATATCTGGTTTCCATTAGATGAATGAAGTTATTACTCTTTCTTTTTGCTGTTTAACTCTGATTGTGGCATAGATCTGGACTTTGATAGGTTTTGTTTCTATCAGTTGGTGTAGATCTACAATGTTGAGCATCCATTTATATTGTTGAGATTATTTGTCATCCACAATCTTAAGTGGAATTTTTTTGTACATCTTTGAGAAGAAAACACTACAAAAAAATTAGCGACTCCATTGGGTTTATACTTTAGATCCAGAAACCTGGGTGACCTTTGATTTTCACCTTAGGGTTTCTTCTTTTTTTTTTTCTTTCAATTCTATTAATGTTTCCTAGTTTTTTAACCTTATATCTGTCAAATTTCTTACTTCCGCAAGCTTTCTAGTCCTTTCCGCAGGTCATAGGAACCAGCTGCGATAAAGGTGACACTTTTTTCCAAGATTTGCTGACCGAGATCCACAAAGTAGAAATCACACTTTTTGGCCCCAAAAGTGTGATATGGAGGTCAGAATGCACTAAACAGCCCAAAAAGTGCGATCCCTATAGAGAAAAAGGTCAGTACTTGCGATTTCTAGGTTTTAGGGTTTTTCTCATATCTGTTTTTGGTTTTTGTAGATAGTTGTTTGCTGGGTTGTTGGCCTCTGTCTCATCCCGTTGAGTGAGTAGTCTGAGTTTTTGCAACGCTTTCAGCCACATTTTCCAGATCTGTACCCTGCTGTTTCAGATTTGTTAAGATAGGTTGTTACCATCCATAGTTTCACATTTAACCTTGCTTGGTCATTTGCCTTAGGGTCCCATCGATTACTCTAGGTGTCTCACCCATCTCCGTATTTTTTTTGTCGCGATCTTCCTCTCGGGTTTTTTACTGTTGCTGCACCACTTTCCAGCAGCTTAGTGTCAATTGATCCCAGTCACACCGATATTTAGATCTATTGACCATTTTAGTGCATTTCTCGTTGATTTAGCCACCAACTAGCACAGTGTTTGGAAAACCAGTTTGGGTGGGTTTTAGTTAATTGTTTTTCTGTTATTAATTTTAGTTTTTTTTTTTTACAAACATGATCTGGGCTTAATCAATTAATACACTTGCACACACAAACACACCTTAAGCGAAGGGCGCTTGGTTTACACCACCAAGCTAAGACTTAACATAATAAATTTATCTCCCCGCATTGAGGCAAAAATATATTGTTGATCTCCCTTCACCATTTCAATGTCGCATGTGTCTTATCACCATGCGCTCCCAAGGAATTTTTCGCAGAGACTATTAGGCCTTCACCCTGAGTTTCTGCTTGGTCATATTACTCCTCCCCGTCTAGTTCAAGTTAATAGCCCTCCGAGTCCCCACCTCAACTCTTGTCTTGGTTCATCTGATTTCAAGCCTCCTTCACCACATATCGTCACTATGTCTGGACCCACAACTAGTGTAGGAACCCAACTTGGTGTTGGCTCTGGTTCTATCCTGGTGTTCACATCAAGAAAAACAGTCTCAGGAACCATTATGGCAGCCCCCATGCTCCCCTTTATGGCTGGGTTAAGTTTACCGAATTTTAACTAGTTGATAAATGACCCCATACATCATGAGCTGGTTGACCCTCTATGTTGACTAAGCATCCCTCATACATCCTGAAGTTTGAGGGTAATGCTAGAGAGGATCCTACCAACCATGTCTGATCCTTCCAAATGTGGTGTTCGTCCAAATCCATAACTGATGACTCCATTCGTCTTAGGCTATTCCAATACACACTCACTGGAGAAGCTGCAAAATTGTATGTAGACCAACCCTCTGCATCTCATTCCATTTTCATGACGCCTGCTAAAGCGTTCCTCTCATATTTCCAATTACCTCTCCAGTATGGCATTGGTATGAAGCTATTGCCCACATTCCGTGAGTCCTCCACCACTCTCCTTTCCGACGATGTTCAAGAGTGGCGTCAAAGGAGGAGCACATGTCGTGCCCCACCTTTCGAAGACCATGCTTATATAGATTGGTTTCTTAGGAGCCTTTTATCTCCCATTGGAAAAGATGTCGCATCCCATTTTCCTCAGACCAAGGAAGAAGATCTCCAAACTGCTATGAGATATGATATGATTTATGCACAATCTAGTTATGTCTATACCATCATTCCAGACGTCCCTCGTCCTGGAAGTGCCAATGCACCGAGGGCATCTCACACCGCCGACGGTGTCGTTGGATCCCTTTCACACTCTTCACCATATACTAAACAAAGTTATGGCTACCCGCAGGGGGGCATCAATTCCTCCAACACTTATGTCCCTCCTGCCAACAACATGTTTCTAGGGCCCCAACTCGTCTACCATACTTTGTTCCTCCTTATGCATAGCCTAGTGCTCCAGCCCCTCAAGCATTAGCACCGCAGCCTCCCATGCATCCTCAGCCCCAACAACCATCGCCCCCTCAGGGTCACACGTTTGCGCAGCAGAGTGCGACTAATCCCCAAAATTCGAAGAAAAAGAATAAGGGGAAGGGTAACCAGGGTAATCAAGGTAACCAACCTAGTGAACCCCAGGGGAACCAGCCTAACACCAAGAACCAGCAATAAGGAAACCAACCCAAGCAGAACAAGGATATTCGTAGAAAAAATCCTTGTGAATGTTGTGGTGTACATGGCCATTATACACATGAGTGTCCTCTTTTACCCGATATGTGCCAGATGTGGGAAGCTCAAGCAGCTTCTAGAGGTCAAAAATCGCCTCAGAATCTTACGCTATCTCAACTAGAAGTGCTCACAAATACTTGCCCTCAGTGAGGATTTGTTGTTGCTCAACCTCAGCCAGGTCAAGCAGCCCATCTCTGCCAACCTTATGGTCCCAGTGACTACTATATCCTTATGATGAACTCTAATGATGTTAACCCCTCCAATATCAATCTACAAAATTAGTCGCGTCAATATGACAAGCCCTCGACTTCGTTTGCTACCAAGTCCAAAACCAAAGTATCTACTGACCCTCTTACGACACCAAATGGTCCTTTACAGATCCCTTAACTTAAGATTGAGGCCATTCCTAAGATCCCAAAGGGACCATTGCACTGTAATGCGGCTTCTAACAGAGTTGCTCATACATATAATATAGTAGACAACTTGGCGCAATCACCTACTTCCATGTCGACACTGGAAGTACTCTAGTCATGCCCATATAAAAAGAAACCTCTACTAACTGCCTCGGGTGCAGTAGATCCTTCTAACGATCATCAAATTGTCTTCTAGATTGATACATTAGAGCATCCCCCATTGCCTTCATCTGTTGCTTTATAAATACCAGTTAGACTATGTAATGCCATCATCTCCTGATGCATTATTGATGAAGGCGCATCCACCTGTGTGATGTTCACTACTATTTGGAAACAACTTAAGTCACGTGAGCTTTCCCCCTCCACCATCACTTTGCGTTCTTGGGATGGACACCCCTCCCAGCCCCTTGGCATGTATCGCAACTGTCCAGCGACCCTTGCAGACAAGACTGTCCATGTCGACATTGAAGTCATTGATGCCCCTTTCGATTACAATATTCTCTTAGGTTGTAGTTACACATATGCCCTGTCAACTTCCGCATCTGCGATTTTACACAAGATGTGCTTCCCCCATGATGGGAATATCGTTACCATTGATCAGTTGACTTACTACGAGCCAGCATTCGTGACCTCCCCCGAGTCCATTATCTCGTCAATGTTTGACAAACAGTCTTCAACTCCTACCACCAGTGTTTCACCCGAAGTCTATAAATATTCCTCATTATTGAGTGTTTTCCCTGGTCCTCCCCCTCCCATCTCAGAGCCTAACTTTATGAGTGTTTACATGTTACAAGCGTCACAGGCTGCCCTTAAGAAGTCTAGTACACCTAATCAACAACCAACTCCTCATCACTTTGTTGTTGCTCTTCCATCTGAACCCTCTAGACCCACCCCCCAGGACCTCCTCCGTTTGTGGGTCCCTCTCCTATGTTTCCGCTAGGAACTGTTCCTCTAGTTCTCAACCATCCAGGAGCTATTTCTCCTGGGACATTACCCTGCAGGCTAGATATCTTTCTTATTCCCCCCTCTGGGAATTTTTTGTCCCTGTCATGGCTTCGTTAGTCCTTCCTAATATGATTCTAGGGATCCTAGTCTAGTACATTGATCCCCCAACGAACACTCTGCCTAGTCATCTTAGACCATATCATGCTTTGACCCCAATTCAACTGGTCCCTACGACCCCAATAGTAATGAGATCAATAATATTTTATTATTGCTCATTGTTCGAGGATAACTCAATATTTTGCTATAAATAGAAGGGTTTTCCATTCATTATCAATTTTGATTATTTTCATTGTTGCACTCACTGTTATAACTCTGATTATTTTCATTGTCACATACCATATTTTTGCTAGGTTTACACATTATAGAGGAGAGAGACTCTACACAAGTTGAAGACGTTTGGGGATAGCCAAGAACCCATCTCATAGAGGGGGACTGGTAACATTTATTTATTTCCTTCATAGGTGTTATAACAAAATTATTCTTTACATATCTGGTTTCCATTGGATGATTGGAGTTATTACTCTTTCTTTTTCTGTTTAACTATGATTGTGGCATAGATTTGGACTTTGGTAGGTTTTGTTTCTATTAGTTTCTGCAGATCTATAATGTTTAGCAGCCATTTATATTGTTGAGATTGTTTGTCATCCATAATCTTAAGTGGGTTCTTTTCGTAAATCTTTGAGAAGAAAACACTACAACAATTACTATGTCCACTAACCCTTATTTTTAGCTAATTGAAAAATGGCTATATGGTTGTAAAAAACAAAAAAAATTATAATAATAGGGGTGGCGGGTTGCCACCCCCACAAATTGTTATTGTAATCAATAGTTGAGGTGGCAAGCCGTAACCCCCGCAAACCACTCAATAATAGAATCATATTAAAAAGGGTGTGTGGTGGGTGGGTCACCCTTGGGAGACCCGCCTGACCACCAACAAACATATATAAATGCAAATCGTTGGAACCAACACAGACCACCACTATATTAAACCGCGACAATTAATATGTGAAAAAACCAATGCCGATTTTTATGTAACCGTTGGGCATGCCACAATTGTTTCCTCATATAATATTAAACCGTCGACTATTATGGGAGGCATGAGATTTGAAATCGAGACCCCCACTGACCTATTCAGCTCCGCCACCAATGAGACACATGCTCGTTCCTTAGTCGCTCCACCAAGAAAATAATATATAAGCTCTAATCAATTGCCCAACAGACTAGGGGAGGCGTAAAGGAGTGGAGGAATATTGAACAGGTCTAGGGTGCGGAACCCTGAGCGAGGGCATCATCAATAAGATTCTTTGAAGATTCCCTTAGAGGGTTAGAGGTGACAGTGACAAAATTGGGCAAGTTTATATTCCATTTTGTACATTTTCACACCAAAAATTTAGTGGTGATGTTCATTTCTCTAGCTGACTTTTCCATTTTCAGGCCATCATCTAATTTATAGGTATACGGGTCATTTTTGTAAATTTGTTTGTAATTGATTTCTTTGATGCCACTTAATAAAAGAAGGTCTCCCCACTATTGAGTAGGGCCCAGAGACGTAGCCCACATTGGATGAAATCTGTAATCAAATAGTTGTGTCTTGATCTCATGTTTGCTTATGATTTTCCGCTTCTTTTCATGTGGTTTTAAGTTACTTGGTTAGTATGCTCTTTTATATGCAATTTTGAATTCATTCTTGAAGTTAAATACCTGGATCAAGTTTGGTATTAGAGAAGGCCTTCTTGATGCGAGTTGCATGAATGAATGCTAACCAGGAACAAGCTCCAAAGAGGTGAAGGGAAACTTAATTCCTTTGATCCCAAAGTGTGGCGTGCACCACGAAGACGAAACATGGGAGATGAGGAAGCTCGAATGGAGGAAGAGAAAAACTAGCGTAAGGCTTTCTACAACATGGCTAAGAAAGTTGACAAGCTATTTGCAGAGTATGAGAAGACAATCAAGCTCGATAAGAAAGAGCCAGATGACCATGCATGGGTAAATCATGGAGGTGGTGGAGAAGAGCCTCCTCCCTCTTCATCTTCTAGTGACAATTCTTCTTCTTCTTCTTCTCATCACTCTAATAGACATCATAGAAATACATCTAATAAGCCATTTTAAAGCTATATGTAAAGTTTGATTTGCCCACATACAATAGAGAATGTAATGCAAAGAAAGTTAAAAATTGGATTAGATGGATTGAGGTTTATTGTCGAATTCAAAAGATTGAGGAAGAAGAGGCCAAAATCCAATTAACATCTCTTCGCTTGAGTGGCACTGCTCTCGTCTGGTGGGAGAGAAAGTTGCAGAAAGGCAACAAAAACATGGGTAATCTCCTTTCTTCTTCGTCCAATTTTGTTTATGTGTTAAAAAATTAGTTTTATCCTTTGGGTTATCAACAAAAGACTTTAATGGAATGGCAATATTTAATGCAAAGAAAGGGCCAAACTGTGTAAAGCTTCATAGAAGAGTTTAGAAAAAAAGCATTGAATTTGGGCATTTCACTTGATTCACCTGTAATTGTAACCAAATATATTGAAGCTTTACATAGTTACATAAGACATTCTTTGTTATTATTTGAGTCTACTACTATTGATGCAGCTAGTCTGAAGGTCATTCACCTTGAAAGCAGGGGCAAGAATGGTAAAGAAGAGAAACCAAAGAAATCATCTTTTAAACCTCACAATAACAAGTTCAAGGGAAACGACAAAAAAGAAGCTACAACCAAGAAAGAGGAAGGAGTGAAGCCATCTTGGACACATTGCGAGAAGGAAGGTCACGATGATGAACATTATTTGAAATTGCATCCAAAGTTGAAACCAAAGAGATTTGGAGGAAAGGGGAGGCAAAATATGGTGGCAACCGTGTAGTAGGACCTTAGATCCGATCTCGGTGATGAGACATTGATCACAACAGAGTGGGCACACAAGATAGTCTTTCTCTTCATGCTAATGAACATTTTTAATCACATGAAAGTTCTTTAAATGAGCCTCTTATGAATGAACGAAAGAGAATTGAATTATTCCACATTAGAGTCATAATAAAACATACTAAAGTGGAAACATTGTTTGATTCGGGTTCATAAGCAAATTTGATTTCATAGACCTTGGTTACAAAGTTAGGCTTATAGACCAAGCCTCATCCGAAACTATACCCGCTTGGTGGGGTGTGTGATAAAGAAAAAATACATGTAACCAAGCAGTGTAGAGCTAGATTTATGATTGCATCCAAACTAGTTGATGAGGTTGATCTTGATGTTGTACCCTTGGATATATGTGGTATTGTATTGGGGAGTTCGTATTTGTATGACATGAAAGCAATTTTCTTTCGCCATGAAAACAAGTATCACCTCACGAAAGATGGGGTACAATACATTATTAGAGATCATCGCACCAAATTCAGTGCCAGGCTTGTAAGTGCAGGTTCGATGAAGAGATTGGTTAATTCCAACAAAGGGTGTATTCTCATGGTTGTGAGAGCAAAATATGTCGAGAAATCTAAAGCTTTCCAATGTTGTGATTCCAATCATAAAAAGGAATTGTATGAAATTATTTCTAACTATGACAGCCTTTTTCATGAACGAAGTGGATTGCCCCTAAAGCGTGAGATCCAACATGAGATTCACTTCCAGTAGGATGCTTCCTTACCGAACATTGCTATGTACATGTTGTCAGTTATCGAGAAGTAGGTACAGAAATTGTTGAACCAAGGGATCATAAGACCGAGTTCTTCCTCATGCGGCTCACCAATCGTGTTGGTGCCAAAAAATGATGACACATGGAGGACGTAAATGGATTACAGAGCACTCAAAAAAATAACGGTGAAGAATTGGTACCCTCTCGCTTGCATTGATCATTTGTTAGATCAACTGAAAATTGCTATTTATTTCAAAAAACTGGATTTGCGCAGTGGTTATCAACAGGTCACGATTACAAAACAATATGTATCAAATATTGCATTCATCATGAAATTGGAGTTGTTTGAATGGTTGGTGATGCCATTTGTATTGTGAAATGCTCTGGCCACATTCATGAGGGTGATGAATGATATTTTTAGGTCTTTTCTTGAGGATTTTGTACTTGTGTATCTTGATGACATTCTTGTTTACAGTAGGACATGGGATGATCATGTGTGTCATGCTAAGAAAGTGATTGATGTTTTACGAAAAATTGTATGTCAAAATGTCAAAATGTGAGTTTGGGAAGACCTCTTTGGTTTACTTAAGTCACATTGTCGATGGTGGACAATTAAAAATATATCCTTCTAAAATTTGTGTGATTGTGAACTGGCTTAAACCCACCAATGTTACAAAGGTTCGTAGCTTTTTGGGTGCAATAGAATACTGGAGAAGATCTATTTCCAAATTCTCCCTCATTTCATCACCGTTACATGCATTGATGAGTGTGAAGCAAACCTTTTAGTGGGGAGGAAATCAATAAAGAGCCTTTGATGCACTGAAAGAGAAGATCAACACTGCACCATTTTTGTCCTTACTGGACCTGCAACAGCCTTTCGAGATTGAGACCGATGCCAGCAGATACGACATGGGAGTAGTTTTGATGCAGCAGATGAAACATGTATGTTACCATTCAGAGACATTCTCCCATGCTATTTGAACTATCCCACAAACGACAAGGAGTTGTATGCCTTGGTCCAAAGAGTGAAGAAGTGGAAACACTATTTGATCAACAAGGAGACCATCATTCACATAGATCACTAGATCTTACAATACCTTTAATCAGAGACCAAGCTTCAACAAACACATCATTTCAGATGGATGGGAGTCCTTCAGCAGTTTCAATTGGTAATAAAATACAAGAAGGGAACTAGCAATAAAGTGGCATATATCCTTTTTTGCCCTCCTATTTATGCATCTATAGTTTTGCAAAGTGCCTCTTTATATTTTGAAAGTTATGCTAAACAATATGTTGTTGATGATGATTTTAAGGAGATTTGTGCAAAGCTAACTCATGGATTGCAGGTGGATAATTACCATTTGCATGGAAAGTTGTTTTATCACCTTGGAAAACTTTGTATCCCTACCAATGAACGCATTGTTGGCACTATGACGCAGATTTGACATAGGTGTTGTCGTTGATGGCAACTCACTCAGATGACAGATCACAGTTCAACAGGTTAACAACTTAGAGTTACAAATCAAACTTCACAGAATGAGGAAAGAGAAGTATACATAGGTTCACCTTGACAAAGTAGCGTATACACGCGGGTTAACAGATCAAAAGGTGTGTATAACATACACATGCAGTTTCACAGAAGGAAAGGTGCATACATGTTGGAAATCTAAGAATTGGTCCATGGTATTTTGATCCATGGTATTGTTCCTAAGTATCTGGTCTGAAGTATTGATCCCAGGTATTTGGTCCAAGGTATTGGTCTTAAGTGGTTTTGGACCATGGTATTGAGAAGGCCTAACACTATATAAGGAGAAGAAGATCATTAGGCCAAGGGTACTCAAGCATTGAATATCTGATGATGAGCAAGATCTAGTGTACAAGTTATTGGGTTATGGTGAATAGCTGGATTTTAACCAAGGATGAAGCTTAGCGCTTGATGAAGGATAAGATCTAATGATGGGTCAAGAAGGATTGTTACCCCACTATGCATGGGATGGATGATGTAATGTTTTCTTGTTTTGACTTGTATAAACACTTGGTATATCCCCACTTGGTTGGGAGATGGATGTATGTATGAGTCTTTGGTGATATGAAGGTCATTGGTGATGTGTGTATAGAGTCATGTTATCTTTTTGCAGACCTTGCTTATGCTCAGGGGGAGCATGGACTCGATCATAGGAGCTCAATCAACACACTTCAGCATATCATAGAATTCAACATGTACTCAAGGGGAGCATGACCCTTTTCCCTTGATGAAAAAGGGGGAGAATGATTTGGGGTTGCCATCAAGTCCAAAGGAGGAGATTGTTGGCATTATGAATCAGATTTGACACAGGTGTTGTCCTTGATGGCAACTCACTTAGATGACAGATCCCAGTTCAGCAGGTTAACAACTCAGAGTTACAAATCAGACTTCACAGAATGAGGAAAGAGAAGTATACGTAGGTTCACCTTGACAAAGTAGCATATACACGCAAGTTAATAGACCAAAAGGTGTGTATAACGTACACACACAGTTTCACAAAAGGAAAGGCGCGTATATGTTGGAAATCTAAGTTTTGGTCCATGGTATTTTGATCCATGGTATTGTTCCTAAGTATCTGGTCCAGAGTATTGATCCCAGTTATTTGGTCCAAGGTATTGGTCTTAAGTGGTTTTGGACCATGGTATTGAGAAAGGCCTAACACTATATAAGGAGAAGAAGATCATTAGGCCAAGGGTACGCAAGCATTGAATATTTGATGATGAGAAAGATCTAGTGTACAAGTTATTGGGTTATGGTCCATAGCTGGATCTGAACCAAGGATGAACCTTAGCACTTGATAAAGGATAAGAGCTAATGATGGGTCAAGGCCTTAAGGCTTGAAATCTGTACGCAGGTCCACTTTAGAAAAGGCGCATATACAAGTTGGTTCTGCATATCAAAACAATGTATACATCTTAAATTTGATTTGCAGATTTGTACACAGGTTAGCCTTGAGAAAAGTGCGTATGCACGCAGGTTCGACACACGGAAGTAGCGTATACCTTGTAAAATATGTTTTGGCTGCTTCTGTTTGCTGTTGCAGTATTCTAGGTTCTGGCTTGGGTTTTGGTTACTGTATTCTAGTTACAACATTCTGAAAGATCAGATTGAAGGGTAGTCAAAGTGGTTGGTTGGTTTAGTTGTGAAAATGAGATTGGTTTATGCAGATATATTAGATGATTGAATGATGGATCCAGTCTGAAAGTTTATGAAACGTGGTCCCTCGAAGAAAAGAGAAGGTTGTAGCCTTCTGTAGGCTAGCACCTACATACTAGTAAACATATCAGCTAGTGCAAGAGCTAAGGGCGTTGTAGCCCCCTTCCAGGAGAAGCTGGAGAATTGGAGAAGGTTGTAGCCTTCTATAGGTAGAAGCCTGCGTACTAGTAAAGCCAGTACAAAAATTGTAAAAATAAGTTTCTTATTATTAAAAAGAAGATAGAGATGATTACAGCAGGTGGTTTTCACCGACATTGGTTTTCCACCTTATATGTGTGATTGTATATTCTGTTTTAGTGCACCTGGTTATTGTTTATATGGTTATGATGCAATGATTAAAGATCAACATATGATGAATTAACTGAATTTTGAGTTTGCAGTATATACGCTAGTTTCTTTAATCAAAGTTGCATATACACGCGTGTTCCACTAACCGAAGTAGCATATATAAATCATGTTATGGAAATGAAAAATTATTGACTTGCTAATACTGATTCACAACCCCCCCCCCCCCCCCCTCTTAGTATTATTTCCAACAATTAGTATTAGAGCAGGTCTTTCAGAAGAAGCTGGATTGCTTGAAGGAAGATCCATCATCATGAGTAATCAAGAAAGAGAGGGATCCATTAGACCTCCAATCCTTTATGGAAGCAACTTCGTTTATTGGAAGGTAATAACCACAACCTATCTTCAATCTCTTGGAACAGATGTCTGGGCAATCGTGGAAGGAGGATATACATTTCCATCAGCAATTCCTACAGATACGGAAGGTAAAAAGAAATATGAAACCAATGCCAAGGATGTTAATACATTATTGGGAAGTCTATCAAAATCAAAATTTGTCAAAGTGATGCAGCTCAAATCCGCCAAAGAAATATGGGACAAAATCGTTCTAAGCTATGAAGGAGACACTCAGGTAAAACGTGCAAAACTGCAAACTCTCAGAATTCAATATGAAACTCTCAAAATGCACAATGATGAAAGTATAGCTAGTTACTTCTTACATATAGATGAGATTGTTAATTGCATGAAGAATTTGGGTGAAGAGATAAAAGAAGTTACTTTAGTTGAAAAGGTTTTAAGATCCTTGTCTGCTAAGTTTGAATCAAAAGTATTTGCCATAGAAGAAAAGCAGGATCTTCAGACTATTACTATGACACAGCTGCATGGGATCTTAACTGCTTTTGAGATGAGAAAAGGAGGTCCATCAGATATGAGAGAAGCCACATTTAAAGCTTCAGGAAATAAGAACTTAATCAATCAGGACATATTTTAGAAGGAGAAGAAGAAGCAAAGTTTGTCGAGAACCTCCAACGGTGTTCCGGAAGATTCAGAGGTAAACTACCCTTCAAATGTTTTTCTTGTGGAAGAGTAGGTCATTATGCTGCCAAATGTCCTCATAAAGATAAGGTTGATAAAGGTAAGGAATATGCAAAATGGAACAGAAACAAAATGTAAGTAAAAAGAGCTACTATACTCATGAAGGTAGCAATGGTTTATCAAATAGTGATGAAGATGAAAATATCAGTGATTATAGATTTCTATTGTCTTATGAAGATGATGATTTTTTAGATGCTTTAGATGAAGATGACCTTTATGAAGAAATCTCTAAACTCAAAATCTGTTTAGAAGAAAAGAGTATGATTATAGATACCTTGACATTCCAACTTGTTGAAAGAGAAAAACACAATGAAAAGCTAGAATGTGAAATTGTGGGTCTAAGAAAGGATCTTGAGAAAACAAAAGCTCTCAATCTTAGATTTTCTAAAGGATCAGCTACCTTAAATGAAATTATCAAAATTCAATGCTCTCCTCTGATAAATACAGGTCTTGGATACTCTAAAGAAACATCTCAATCACAGAATCCGTCAACCTCCACTAAAAGCTATCGTGATACAACAAAGAGTAGCGAACAATTCGACAATCATCAACAAAGGCATAAAGCAGATCACCAAGTGAATCAGGCTCAATTTACTTCAAGAATGAACAGAGGTCACAATCAACCTCAGGTAAACCACACTCAATTTTCTTCAAGGAATAACAATCAACAGGTCAGTAGAAGGAACTTCAACTACAATCGTCAGGTCAGTAGATTCAATAATAGAAGGATCTTCTTTAATGGTCAATGTTTCTCATGTCATAATTTTGGACACAAAGCTGCTCATTGTGTTGCTTACAAAACTAGCATGACTAGAGAAGCACGAAATCAAAGAAATGTGACAGGGATCAAGAAAAGTTCCTACAATAACTTTTCTCTTCTTGAAAATGAAATGGAATGTTCAATCTGTAACAACTTTGGCCATGAAGAATCTGAATGCAGGAGTAAATTTCAGCAAATAGCTCAAAAGGAGCAAACTCCATTAAATACCAAAATACGGAGAAAGAAACAATCGCAAACAGAAAGATGTGGTATAGCCCTGTATGCAGAAGGACAACAAAACTAGTGGTACATCAACAGTGGATGCTCAAAACACATGACAGGTGACAAAGAAAAACTACACTCATATAATGCCTTAGAAAAGGAAAAGAGTGTCTCATTTGGAAATGACACTCCCGCTATCATAAAAGGTAAAGGCTCTGTTGTCTTGAAAGAAAAATTTAAAGCTGGGAATGTTATGTATGTTGATGGCTTAAAGCACAATCTGTTGAGTGTGAGTCAAATGTGTGATCAAGGAGATGAAGTAGTATTTCGATCAAATGGATGTGTTGTTCGTGAGCTTGATATAGGAGAAATCGTGATTAAAGGGACAAGAAATCCAAACAACCTATACATACTCAAGGGAGGACAAAAATAGTGCTATCTAAGCAAAAATGATGAACACTGGCTATGGCACAGAAGATTGGGGCATCTAAGCTTCTCTCAAATAAGAAAAGCATGCAAATTCCAGGTTGTTCGTGATCTTCCTGATATCAGCATTCCAGAAAATACAACATGCAAATCATGTCAATTTGGTAAGCAAACCAGAGCACATTTCCTTGAAAAGGAAGGATCAACTAGTAAGCCTCTTGAAGTTGTTCATACTGATTTATGTGGACCATCAAGGAAAAAGTCACCTTGTGGAGAAGAATACTTTATATTGTTCATTGAAGATTTTTCCAGAATGTGTTGGATAAGACTTCTAAAGCATAAAGATGAAGCATATGAAAAATTCAAAGCCTTCAAAGCTTTGGTTGAAAATGAATCAGATCGCCAAATCAAATGCCTCAAATCTGATCGAGGAGGGGAAGTTACCTCGGATGAATTCTTCGACTTTTGTGAAGAACATGGAATAAAAAGGCAATTCTCCACCGCAAGGACTCCTCACAAAAATGGAGTGGTAGAAAGGATGAACAAAAGTGTTCAACAAATGGCTCGTGCTATGCTAGATGAGTCTAGAACTCCTGCAACCTTCTAGGGTGAAGCTGCATTCACTGTCGTAACTATTCTCAACAAAGCAAATGTTCGGGTAAATAGCACTCAAACTCCACATGAACTCTGGTATGGTAAGACTACTACTATAAAATACTTCAAAGTTTTTGGAAGCAAATGTTACATCAAAAGAACTGATGAAAAACTTGGTAAGTTTGAACCCAGAGAAAATGAAGGTATTCTCCTTGGTTACTCTTCGCGAAGTAAAGGATATAAATGTTATAATAAAAGAGTTGGGAAAATAATTGAAAGTATTGATGTTGTGGTTGATGAAGCATGCAAAAATTCAAAACAAATAAAAACCGAAGATTATGAAGAAGATGAGGATTATCCTCCCACATCAAATCAGACTAATTCTGAAGAAGAAACCAATGAAGCACCAAAAGAAGAGATAACAGTAGAAGAAAAGACTCCATCCAAGTATGTTCAGAAAAATCATCCAGAAGCTCAAATCTTGGGATAAAAAGGGGCAGGTGTGCAGACTAGAAGAACCATTGCAAAAGCTTCAAGCTATCTAGCATTACTATCTTCCAATGAACCTCAAAATGTAAATGAAGCATGTAGAGATGAATGTTAGTTCAAGGCGATGAATGAAGAACTTGAGCAAATTGAAAATAACTATACTTGAGAATTAGTTCCTAGACCTCATGATAAGAATACCATACAGAGTAAATGGATATTCAAAAACAAGCTGAACAAAAATGGAGAAGTTATTAGAAACAAGGCCAGACTTGTTTGTAAAGGATATGCTCAACAAGAAGGTATAGACTTTGAAGAAACTTTTGCACCTATTGCTAGACTTGAAGCCATGAAAATGTTCCTTGCTCTTTCTAGTTTTCAAAAATTCAAAGTATACCAAATGGATGTAAAATCTGCTTTTCTTAATGGAGACTTGGAAGAAGAAGTCTATATTGAGCAACCAGATGGATTCATTCTTGGAAATGATGCAAAACTTATATGCAGACTCAGAAAGGCTCTCTATGGTCTAAAACAAGCTCCAAGGGCCTGGTATTACCTTCTTGACAAATATCTCCATCAACAAGTTTTTTCAAAGGGATCACCTGATAGCAATTTATACACAAATATTGACAATAATAAATTGCTAATACCTGTTGTGTATGTTGATGATATCATTTTTCGTAGCAATGAAGAAGCCATGAGTTGAAATTTTTCTTTTGTAATGCAACAAGAATTTGAAATATCCTTGCTTGGTGAGCTTACATATTTCCTTGGTCTACAAGTTGAACAAAATAAAGATGGTATTTTTCTGTCACAAACCAAATATCTCAAACAAATCTTGAAAAGTACGGCATGGAAGATTCTAAACCAGTAATAGGATGCAGTCTTAGCTCAAATGATGAATCAAGAGTGATGCATCAACCAACTTACAGATCCATGATTGGCAGCTTGCTTTATCTAATAGGTACCCGATCAGACATCATGCATACAATGGGAATAGTTGGAAGATTCCAAGAAAATCCAAAGGAATCACACCTTCAGACAGTTAAAAGGATATTCAAATATCTTCAAGGAACACAGAATTTTGGTTTAAGGTATCCTAGAGATACAGATCTTACACTTCATGCATATACAGATGCAGATTGGGCAGGAAGCATTGATGATAAAAAAGCACTGGTGGTGGTGCATTCTATATGGGTTCCAGATTAGTGTCTTTTTTCAGCAAGAAACAAATCTCAATTGCATTATCTACAACTGAAGCAGAATATGTGGCTGCTGCACAAAACTCCTTTGGATGATGCAAACATTGCAAGGCATTCAGATCACATGTACTCCACCCATCTCCATTCTTTGTGATAATACAAGTGCCATTAATATTTCAAAGAATCCAGTCATGCATTCCAAGACCAAGCACATATCCATCAAATATTATTTTCTACGTGAACAAGTGCTTGAACAAAAGGTCAAATTAGAGGATGTTCCTTCCAAAGAACGGGTTGCTGATATATTCACCAAACCACTGCCTAAAGAGAAAACTGAATATCTCAGACAGGAGCTAGGAGTAGTTGACGCATCATCCTACTGTTAAATCCTATCTGTGTTAGAGAAAGGAGGTTATACGTGAGTTTCATGAAGCGTAAACGTGTACATACGCTAATTTCTGTGGATATAGTCGCGTATATGTTGGTTTGAAGAAAAGCAGTGGGCCAGACTCAGGAAGAAAGGGGTCTAATATGGTTCAGTTCAGGGGGAGCATATGCTTCTAATAATGCATTGTTGGCATTATCTTAGAAGATCTTGGTACTAATTCACACAAAAAAAAATTTCTCAGGTGGAACAGGGTCAGGGGGATAACATGGTTGCTGGTTGACAGATGCTACTGATGACTATCATGGTCCTGCTTAAAGATATTTTGTCTTTGTTACATATATGTCATGTATATCTTTTAATGTAAAGGTCATGAAACGACCTAAGTTGTTACCCCACTATGCATGGGATGGATGATGTAATGTTTTCTTGTTTTTACTTGTATAAACACTTGGTATATCCCCACTTGGTTGGGAGATGGATGTATGTATGAGTCTTTGGTGATATGAAGGTCATTGGTGATGTGTGTATAGAGTCATGTTATCTTTTTGTAGACCTTGCTTAGGCTCAGGGGGAGCATGGACTCGATCATAGGAGCTCAATCAGCACACTTCAGCATATCAGAGAATTCAACATGTACTCAGGGGGAGCATGACCGTTTTCCCTTGATGACAAAGGGGGAGAATGATTTGGGGTTGCCATCAAGTCTAAAGGGGGAGATTGTTGGAATTATGACTCAGATTTGACATAGGTGTTGTCCTTGATGGCAACTCACTTAGATGACAGATCACAGTTCAACAGGTTAACAACTCAGAGTTACAGATTAGACTTCACAGAATGAGGAAAGAGAAGTATACGCAGGTTCACCTTGAAAAAGTAGCATATGCACGCAAGTTAATAGACCAAAAGGTGCGTATAACATACACACACAGTGTCACAGAAGGAAAGGTGCGTACATGTTGGAAATCTAAGTTTTGGTCTGTGGTATTTGGTCCATGGTATTGTTCCTAATTATTTGGTCCAAAGTATTGATCCTAGGTATTTGGTCCAAGGTATTGGTCTTAAGTGGTTTTGGACCATGGTATTGAGAAATACCTAACACTATATAAGGAGAAGAATATCATTAGGCCAATGGTACTCAAGCATTGAATATCTGATGATGAGCAAGATCTAGTGTACAAGTTATTGGGTTATGGTCCATAGTTGGATCTAAACCAAGGATGAACCTTAGCGCTTGATGAAGGATAAGATCTCATGATGGGTCAAGACCTTAAGGCTTGAAATCTGTACGCAGGTCCACTTTAGAAAAGGCGCGTTTACACGCTGGTTCTGCATATCAAAAAAACGTATACATCTTTAATTTGATTTGCAGATCCGTACACAGGTTAGCCTTGAGAAAAGTGTGTATGCACGCAGGTTTGACACAGGGAAGTAGCGTATACCTTGTAAAATATGTTTTGGATGCTTCTGTTTGCTGTTGCAATATTCTGGGTTCTGGCTTGGGTTCTGGTTGTTGTATTCTGGTTACAACATTATGAAAGAAAGATCAGATTGAAGGGTAGTCAAAGTGGTTGATTGGTTCAGTTGTGAAAAGGAGATTGGTTGATGTAGATATATTGGATGATTGAATGATGGATCCAGTCTGAAAATTTATGAAACGTGGTCCCTGGAAGAAAAGAAAAGGTTGTAGCCTTCTATAGGCTAGCACCTACGTACTAGTAAACATATCAGCTAGTGCAAGAGCTAAGGGGGTTGTAGCTCCCTTCCAGGAGAAGCTGGAGAACGAGAGAAGGTTGTAGCCTTCTATAGGTAGAAGCCTGTGTACTAGTAAAGTCTGCACCAGTGCAAAAATTGGAAAAAGAAGTTTCTTATTATTAAAAAGAAGATAGAGATGATTGCACCAGGTGGTTTTCACCCACATTGGGTTTCCACCTTATATCTTGTGTTCATGTGTGTGATTGTCTGTTCTGTTTTACTGCATCTAGTTACTGTTTATATGGTTCTGATGCACTGGTTAAAGATTAACATATGATGAATTAACTGAATCTTAAGTTTGCTGTATATACGCTAGTTTCTTTAATCACATTTACGTATAGACGCGTGTTCCACTAATTGAAGTTGCATATATAAATCTGATTATGGAAATGAAAAATTATTGACTTCCTAATACTGATTCACCCCCCTCTCATTATTATTTCCAACACGAATACATGTAATTAGAGAGCCACGTACCTCTCTTGTGTCAGGTCATTTTGGTGTAGGGAAAACTTTGTGTCATTTGTAGAGGTTATGTTATTGGCATCACATGAAAAATGTTGTGACTTGATATGTAAAGGGATGTGTGTTGTGTTCAGTTAGCAAGCCCACTAATAGAAAATTAGGGATATACACACCAATCCTTGTTCCGAGTCATCCATGGAAAAGTGTGTCGTTGGATTTTGTAGGCGGTTTGCGTTTGTCTGGGAGAGGTCATGACTATTTGTATGTCTTTGTGGATCTATTTAGCAAAATGTGTGTATTAATGCCTTGTAAAAAGTAGGTCACTACAGGGAAAACTTCTCATGTATTCTTCCCATTTGTATGGGTCCACTTTGGGTTTGCCACATCCATTATGTCTGATAGATAATCTCACTTTATTGGAGAGTTTTGGATGAGTTTGTGGAGAATTATGGACACCACGTTGAATAGGAGCATGACATTTCATCCATAGACTGACGAAAAAACATAGTTTTTCAATTGCACAATGATACACTTACTTTGAGGCTATTATGGCAAGCTTTCCAAGTTGTGGGATGAGTAATTTCCTTATGTACAACATGCATACAACCGTGTAGTGCATTCATCCATGTAGAGCTCACCATTCGAGACATGCTTTGGTTATGTACCAAAGGATCCCTTAGACATGGTCTTTGGGAGAGATGAAGATTCTAGTGGGTAAGATGATAGGGACAAAGCATGGAAGTTCATTCAACGGATTCAGTTGATTCAACAGGTGGTGTAGGAGCAGCTGGAGAAGAGTCAAGCTCAATACAAAGCCTGACATAGCAAGCACTGAGTCAATTATTGGTTATAAGTTGGAGAAAAAGTGTGGCTCCACATCAACAAGGATAGAATTACATGAGAAGTAAATAAATTGCGACCAATCTGATATGGCCCATTCAACATATTGGAAAATATTCGAGACAATGTCTTTCATCTCGATTTTCCAACATACATGCAGATGTACTCAATGGTGAATGTAGAAAACTTGAAGCTTTATGAGCCTTCGTTTATCATAGACACCGAAGAGGTTGGACAAGTTCCTATAGTGGATGATTTTTGCCTGAATACTTGGACAAGCTACTAGAGGAAATTATTCTCGACAAGGAGTGGTATGCCTTCGTCATTCTTGACAGGCCTTGCTTCTTGATTGTAGGTTTGGAAATGGTGTAGGCAGTGCAAGATCTTATGTAATTCCTAACATCATGTCGAAGATTCAACCAATAAAAATAATTTTGCAGCACAACCACTGTTTTCTCTACCCCAAAATGTCCAACGACCAGATTGTAGTGTGCCTCCCAAATCATGTTGGCACGTTAACTTGTAGGAACACAGAGGTGTCCCAGGTAGCATAATAGTGCGCCATGGAGGTGAAAATCTGGAACTTGCCTGCCTTCCAGGAGCATTTGGTATGTGGTGTCGAATTATGGACCACTCTTGCAAAGATGCAACCATCTCAAAGTCTCGTGTGCACAACAGTCAAACACAATGGTCAACCCCATAAATAGAGGTCGGCTGAGGTCGTCTACAACATTATTGGTGCTTCCATTCTTCTAATTAATGTTCAAATGGAACTGTTGCAAATATGTGGACCATTTATGATGGAAATCGTTTTGCAACTTTCCTTCTGTCCGTATGAACTGCAGGAGTCAATAATCTTTGTGGATGATCGTTTCCTTCCCCAAAATGTAATGATTCCATTGTTGGTAGGCCCGCACAATGGAATACATATTCTTGTCATTGGTAGGATACATTCAGAGTGTATCTGAAAGTGTTTCACTATGATATATCACTGGATGCCCTTGCTGGGTAAGAACTGCACTAATAACATAGTCGGAGGCATTTGTCTCAATTTCAAATGGTTGTTGCAGGTCTGGTAATGTGAGCACTGGTGCATAGCAGAGGCGATGCTTCAACTTGGTAAATGACTTCTGTTGGGATTCAGACCAAAAGAAATTTGCTTTCACTCTACCCTTAATGACTTGACTAAAAGGCCAAGTGATATGAGAGAATTCCAACACGAACCTGCGATAGAAATTAGAAAGAACCATAAAGTTGCAGAGCTCTGTTAGATTGGTTAGGACTAGCCAATCCCGAATAACTTGTATCTTTGTTGGGTCCACATGCACACCTTGCTCATCAATGATGTATCCGAGATATTGAACCTGGGTCATACCAAAAATGAATTTTTCCAAATTGGCATACAATTTGTGTTGTTGCAGGGTTTGGAGGACCTGTCAAATGTGGTGTAGGTGCTCTTCCCAACTCTAGCTGAAGATCAAGATGTTGTCCAAATACACTACCACGAATGATCTAAGAGGATCTGCAAGTATAACTCGCCTTGAAAATAGCTCAAAAACCAAAGTGGCTAGATGGAAGTGAAACTAGGACCAGATTGTAGTGCTCGTTGCCTTGATACCAATGGTGTGAACGACACTCAAATCCGAGTTCGTATGGTCAAGTTATGTCTGGTCAGAATTTTGGTCAAACTTGGACAAGTGGTAGGCTTAAGGAAGCAAAAAATTGGCAAAAACCTGGTGTGCGAAATATGGCTAAAAGAATGGGTGAATTTGTTGAACCATTATTGTTATCACCAAAAAAATTGATCATCTAACCTAATTTACTAGATGGATCGAAGTGCACCATGTAAATCCAATTTTAACATAGTAAAATTGATTTCACTATCAGAAATTACGTAATAAACCACCTTTGTTAAGTAATTTATAGTTAAAACCATGAATAATAATTAAATAAATCACTATTTATTTGATTTTCTTCTAGGAATAATTAATTTAACCATTGTTTTATTATTATTACTTGTCATATTTGACCCAACCATGAAAAATAAATAGATAAATCATTAATTATCTTATTTTTCTCCAAGAATAATTAATTAATCACTAAATAATTATTATTCTTTGTCAAATTTGACTAAATCCCATAGGAATAATTAAATAAATCCTTATTTGTTTATTATTCCTTAACTAATTCCGTGAGATGATAAATAAATCATTTATTTATCTATTATTTTCTAAATAAAAGTTTAAATACTTTTTCCCCTCCTAAACAAATATAATAAAATATTCCAAGTGGTTATTCCAATAATATGATCAATAATATTTTATTATTGCTCATTATTCGAGGATAACTCAATATTTTGTTATAAATAGAAGGGTTTTCGATTATTATTCACTTTTGATTATTTTCATTCTTGCACTCACTGTTGTAACTCTGATTATTTTCATTGTCGCACACAATATTTTTGCTCGATTTACACATTATAGAGGAGAGAGACTCTACAGAAGCTGAAGACGTTTGAGGATAGCCGAGAACCCATCCCATAGAGGAGGACTGGTAACATTTATTTGTTCTCTTCACAAGTGTTATAATAAAATTATTCTTCACATATCTCGTTTCCATTGGATGATTGGAGTTATTACTCTTTGTTTTTGTTATTTAACTATGACTGTGGCATAGATCCAGACATTGGTAAGTTTTGTTTCTATCAGTTGTTGCAGATTTACAATGTTTAGCAGCGATTTATATTGTTGAGATTGTTTGTCATCCACAATCTTAAGTGGGTTCTTTTCGTACATATTTGAGAAGAAAACACTACAACAAAATTGGCGACTCCACTGGGTTTATACTTCAGATCCAGAAACCTGGGTGACCTTTAGGTTTTAGCTTAGGGTTTCTTCTTTTTTCAATTCTATTAATGTTTCCTAGTTTTTTATCCCTAGATCTGTCAAATTTCTGACTTACGCAAGCTTTATGGTCTTTTCCGCAAGTTATAGGAACCAACGATGATAAAGGCGACACTTTTTTTTCCAAGATTTGCCGACCAAGATCCACAGAGCATAAATCACACTTTTTGGCCCAAAAAGTATGAACTAGAGGCTAGAACACACTAACAACCTAAAAAGTGCGATTCCTACAGAGAAATAGGTCAGTACCTTCGATTTCTGGGTTTTTCTCAGATCTGGTTCTAGGTTTTGCAAAGAGTTGTTTGCTGGGTTAGATGACCTCTATCTCATCTCGCTTAGGCCTTTATCCACTTTGATTTACTCGTCGAAGTCAAATTTACCCTCCCCTAGGGCTTCTATTACGCTTCCACCTTTTTAGGAGGAGTTTAGCTGAGTGAGTAGTCTGAGTTTTTACAGTGATTTTAACCACATTTTCCATATATGTACCCTGTTGTTCAGATCTATTAATATAGGTTGTTACCATCCATAGTTTCACATTTAACCTTGTTTGGTCATTTGCCTTAGGGTCCCATCGATTTCTCTAGGTGTTTCACCCATCTCCCTATCTTTTTGCAGTGATATTCCTCTCTCGTTTTTTGTTGTTGCTGCGCCACTTTCTAGCATCTTAGTGTCACTTGATCCCAATCACACCGACATTTAGATATCTTGACCATTTTAGTGTATTTCTGTCTATTTAGCCACCAACCAACACATTGGTTTAAAACCCAATTTGGGTGGGTTTTAGTTAATTGTTTTGTTGTTCCTTTTCTATTATTAATTTCAGTTTATTTTCAACAAGGTTTGTTTGTTTGTTTGTTTTTTTTTTACAAACACGATCTGGGCTTAATCAATTAATACACTTGCACACACAAGCACACCTTAAGCGAAGTGTGCTTGGTTTACACCTCTAAGCCAAGACTTAACATAATAAATTTATCTCTCCGCATCGAGGCAAAGATATATTGTTGATCTCCCTTCACCATTTCCATGTCACGTGTGCCTTATCACCATTGTGCCACCAAGGCGTTTGTCACATAGACTATCAAGCCTTCACCCTCAGTTTCTGCTTGGGAATATTACTCCTCCCCATCTGGTTCGAGTTCATAGCCCTCTGAGTCCCCACCCCAACTCTTCTCTTGGATCATCTGATTCCTCATTTGATTCCTAGCCTCCTTCATGGCTTATTGTCATCATTTCTGGACCCACAGCTTGTGCAGGAACCCAACCCAGTGTTGGCTCTAGTTCTATGTCGGTGGTCACACCAAGCGAAATAGTCTCAGGAACCATTCTGGCAGCCCCCATGCTCCCCTTTATGGTTGGGTTAATTCTACCATATTTTAACCAGTTGATAAATGACCCCATACACAATGATGCTGGTTGGCCCTCCATGCTGACTAAGCTTCCCTCATACTACCCGAAGTTTAAGGGTAATGCTCGAGAGGATCCTACTAACCATGTCCGATCCTTCCACATGTGGCGTTCGTCCAACTCCATAACCGATGACTCCATTCATTTTCGGCTATTCCAACGCACGCTCACTGAAGAAGCTGCAAAATGCAATGTAGACTAGCTTTCTGCATTTCATTCTGTTTTCATGACGCTTGTTAAAGCGTTCCCATCATATTTCCAGTTACCTCTCTAGTACGACACTGGTATGAAGCTATTGACCACATTCTGTCAATCCTTCACCACTCACCTTTCCGACCATGTTCAAGAGTGGCATCGAAGGAGGAGCACATGTCGTGCCCCGCCTTTCGAAGACCGTGTTTATGTATATTGTTTTCTTAGGAGCCTTTTATCTCCCATTGGAAAAGATGTCACGTCCCATTTTCCTCAGACCGAGGAAGAAGCTCTCCTAACCGCTATGAGATATGATCTGATTTATGCACAATCTGATTATGTCTATACCATCATTCCAGACCTCCCTTGTCCTGGAAGTGCCAATGCACCAAGGGCATCTCACGTTGCTGATAGTATCATTGGATCCCTTTCACACTCTTTACCATATACTTAGCAAAGTTATGGCTACCTGCAGGGGGCCACCAGTTCCTCCAACACTTATGCCCCTCTTGCCAACAACGTGTTTCCAGGGCCCTAACCCGTCTACCAAACTGTTGCTCCTCCTTATGCACAGCCTAATACTCATGCCCATCAAGAATTAGCGCCACAGCCTCCCATGCATCCTCAGCCCCAGCAACCACCACCCCCTCAGTGTCACGTGTTTGCACAACAAAGTGTGACTAATCCCCAAAATTCAAAGAAAAATAATAAGGGGAAGGGTAACAAGGGTAACCAGGGTAATCAAGGTAACCAGCCTAGTGAACCCTAGGGGAACCAACCTAACACCAACAACCAACAACAAGGCAGCCAACCGAAGAAGGACAAGGCTATTCATACGAACAAGCCTTATGCATGTTGTGGTGTACATGGCCATTATACACATGAGTGTCCTATTTTACCCCTGATGCGCCAAATGTGGGAAGCTCAAGCAGCTTCTAGAGGTCAAAAATCTCCTTAGAATCCTGTGCCATCTCAACCAACAGTGCTCACAAATACTTTCCCTCAAGAAGGATTTGTTGTTTCTCAACCTAAGTCAGGTCAAGTAGCCATCTCCCCCAACCTTCTGGCCCCGGTGACTACCAGATCCTTATGATGATCTCTGATGAGTTTAACCCCTCTAATATCAACCTACAAACTCGGTCGCATCAATATGACAAGCCCTTGACTTCGTTTTCTACCGAGTCCAAAACCAAAGTATCTACTGAGCCGCTTATGACACCAAATGGTCCTTTACAGATCCCTCAAACTAAGGTTGAGGCCATTCTTAACATCCCAAAGGGACCATTACATTGTAATGTGACTTCTAGTAGAGCTGCCCCTCCATACAATATAGTTGATGACTTTGTGCAATCACCTGCTTCAATGTCAACGCTGGAATTACTCCAGTCATGCCCATCCCAAAAGAAATCTCTACTAATTGCCTTAGGTACAGTAGATCCTTTTGACAATCATCTGATTGTCTTCTCGGTTGATACATCAGAGCATCCCCCATTGCCTTCATCTCTTGCTTTCCAAATACCAATTAGAGTCTGTAATGCCATCGTCTCTGGATGCATTATTGGCAAAGGTGCATCCACCTGTGTGATGTCTGCTGCTGTCTGGAAACAACTTAAATCACCTGAGTTGTCCCCCTCCACCATCACTTTGTGTTCTTGGGATGGAAACTCCGCCCAGCCCCTTGGCATGTATCACAACTATCTAGTGACCCTTGCGAGCAAGACTGTCCATGTCGACATTGAAGCCATTGACGCCCCTTTGGATTACAATATTCTCTTAGGTTGTAGTTACACACATGCCATGTTAGCTGTTTCATCTGCGGTTTTCCGCAGGATGTGCTTCTCCCATGATGGGAAGATCGTTACCATCGATCAATTAACTTACTACGAGCCAACTTCCGTGACCTCCCCTGAGTCCATTTTCTCGTCAATGTCCGACAAACAATCTTCAACTCCTACCACCAGTGTTTCACCTAGAGTCTATAAATATTCCTCATTATTGGGTGCTTTCCTTGGCCCCTACCTCCCATATCATAGCCTAAATCTATGAGTGTTTGCATGTTACAAGTGTCACAGGCTGCCCTTAAGCAGTCCGATACACCTGATCAATGACCAGCTCCTCAACACCCTGTTGTTGCTCTTCTAGTTGAACCCTATGGACCCACCCCCCAGGACCTCCTCCGTTTGCGGGTGCCTCTCCTATGTTTATGCCAGGAACCGTTCCTCCAAGTCTCAACCATCCAGGAGCTATTCCTCTGGTACATTACACTATAGGCTAGATACCTTTCCTATTCCCCCCTCCATGAATTTTTTCTGTCCCTGTCATGGCTTCACTAGTCCTTCCTAACATGACTATGGGGATCCCAGTATGGTACACTGATCCCCCAGTGAACAGTCCGCCTGGTCAACTTAGACCATATCATGCTTTGACCCCCAGTTCAACGGTCCGTACGACCGTAGTAATAATGGGATCAATAATATTTTTTTGTTGCTCATTATTCAAGGATAACTCAATATTTTGTTATAAATAGAAGGGTTTTCCATTCATTATTCACTTTTGATTATTTTCATTGTTGCACTCCCTGTTATAACTCTGATTATTTTCATTGTCTCACCCCATATTTTTGTTGGGTTTACACATTACAGAGGAGAGAGACTCTACAAAAGCTGAAGAGTTTGAGGATAGCTAAGAACCCATCTCATAGAGGGGGACTGGTAACATTTATTTGTTCCCTTGACAGGTGCTATAATAAAATTATTCTTTACATATCTGGTTTCCATTGGATGATTGGAGTTATTACTCTTTGTTTTTGTTGTTTAACTATGATTGTGGCATAGATCCAGACTAGGTTTTATTTCTATCAGTTGCTGCAGATCTATAATGTTTAGTAGCCATTTATATTGTTGATATTGTTTGTCATCCACAATCTTATGTGTGTTCTTTTCGTACATCTTTGAGAAGAAAACACTACAACACTTACTTTTTCCAGTAACCCTTATTTTTAGCGAATTGAAAAATGGCTATGTGGTTGTAAAAAAATAAAAATAAAATATAATAATAGGGGTGGTAGGTTGCCACCCCCGCAAATGGTTATTGTAATCAACAGTCGAGGTGGCGGGCTGCAACCCCTGCCAACCCGTCAATGGTCGAATCATATTAAAAAGGGTGTGTAGTGGGTGGGTCACCCTTAGGAGACTCGCCTGACCACCAACAAACATATATATATATATATAATAATATATATATATATATATATATATATATATATATATATATATATATATATAAACCGTTGGAACCAACACAAACTGCCGCTATATTAAACCGCGACAATTGATATGTGAAAAAACCAATGTCAGATTTCTATGTAACCGCCGGGCATGCCACAATTGTTTCCTCGTATAAAATTAAACAGTCGACTATTATGAGAGGCGGGGGATTCGAAATTGAGAACCCCGCTGACCCATTCAACTTCGCCACGAATGAGCCACATGTTTGTTCCTTAGTGGCTCCGCAAAGAAAATAATATATAAACTCTAATCAATTGCCCAACGCACCAGGGGAGGCATAAAGGAGTGGAGGAACCCTATGCAGGTCCATGGTGCAGAACCCTGTGCGAGGGCATCAACAAGATTCTTTGAAGATTCCCTTAGAGGGCTAGAGGTGACAATGTCAAAATTGGGCAAGTTTATATTCCATTTTGTACATTTTCACACCATATATTCAGTCGTGACGTCAGTTTCTCTAGCTGAATTTTCCATTTTCAGGCCATCATCTAGTTTGGAGGTATATGGGTCATTTTTTTAAAGTTGTTTGTAATTGATTTCTTTGATGCCACTTAATAAAAGAAGGCCTCCCCATTATTGAGTAGGGCCCGGAGACATAGCCCACATTGGATGAACTCTGTAATCAAATAGTTGTGCCTTGATCTCATGTTTGCTTATGGTTTTCTGCTTCTTTTCATGTGGTTTTAAATTACTTTGTTAATATGCTCTTTTATATGAAATTCTGAATGCATTCCTGAAGTTAAAGACCTGGATCAAGTTTTGTATTAGAGCAAGTCTTCTTGATGCGAGTTGCATGAATGAATGCTAACCAGGAACAAGCTCCAAAGAGGTGAAGGGAAACTTAATTCCTTTGATCCCAAAGCGGGGCATGCACCACAAAGACGAAACATGGGAGATGAGGAAGCTCGAATGGAGGAAGAGAAAAACTATTGCAAGGCTTTCTACAACATGGTTGAGAAAGTTGACAAGCTATTTGCAGAGTATGAGAAGACAATCAAGCCCGATAAGAAAGAGCGAGATGACCATGCATGGGTAAATCATGGAGGCAGTGGAGAAGAGCCTCCTCCCTCTTCATCTTCTAGTGAAAATTCTTCTTCTTTTTCTTCTTCATCTTCTCCCCATCACTCTAATAGACATCATAGGAATACATCTAATAAGACATTTTTAAAGTTATATGTAAAGTTTTATTTGCCCACATATAATAGAGAATGTTGTTGGTTTGGTGGGGCCTGACCCAGGTTCAGAGTTAATTAGCCAAACAAATCCCTATACTACTGGCCCTTTCAGTAATAGCCCACAGAGCGTGGACTGAGGTCTCACCCGAAGCAGTATGGGGGGATGTTGGAACCAAGTTTCCGCACCCTTGAGATGTCTGAAGTGTCACTTTTATCCAACTGTGAATTAGCTTTGCGCATGACCCTTCACACTCTCTCCTGACCTTCGGTATCTTCTCGATTGGTTACACTTATCTTCGTGCAGCCCTAGCCAAGGACTGCGGTGCTTTCGCGCTGCTAAGGCAACGATCTGTGCTACTTCCCTAAGTTATACCATGGATCTTACTTAACTTCATTATAAGAGTTAGTTAACTTCGCATAAACAGATTCTTATCTTATGTTCACTTATTCAACACATTCATATAAGTTCGCACAACATATAAACAGTAAACTTGCAAATCATACCCAATTTATTTTAATGTACAAATAGGAAAAGATACACAAAATGATAAGGAACCTCTCTTTATTACTTCTCCAATCGGTTACAGACTCGACTCGCCCTGCACACTTAGCTGTGGACTACTAGGCCTCTGTGCACTCAGTTGCAGAGACTTCTCCTATTCTACGACCCAAAGACACGACTTTACACTTAGACTTCTATTCCATTCATATCATCTGTCCATTCTATTCTATTATATTCCCCCTCTTACAACTTAGAGCCTCATTCTATTTATACAATCCCATGGTCCGCGGACCATGGGTAGATCCCTCAAGCCAACATTTCATTACAAAAGTAAAGGCGGACAACCCTATGACTCAAGTACAATATTTACGTTTTGCGCCCATAAATCACGGAGTCTTTATATTGGACTTACTCAAAAGTTGGTCTTTAAGACCTAAAACCTGCCTTGGGGGATCCCGCGCCCAACAAATGTAATGAAAATAAACTTAAAAATTGGATCAAATAGATTGAGGTTTATTGTCAAATTTCAATAGATTGAGGAAGATGAGGCAAAGATCCAATTAACAGTTCTTCGGCTGAGTGGAACCACTCTCGTCTAGTGGGAGAGCAAGTTGCAGAAAGGTAGCAAAAACTTGGGTAATCTCCTTTATTCTTCATTCAATTTTGTTTATGCGTTAAAAAATTAGTTTTATTCTTTGGGTTATCGACAAAATGCTTTAATGGAATGGCAATATTTAATGCAAGGAAAGGGTCACAATGTGCAAATATTCACAGAAGAGTTTAGAAAACAAGCATTGAATTTGGGCATTTCACTTGATTCACCCGGAATTGTAACCAAATATATTGGTGCTTTACAAAGTTACATAATAAATTCTTTGTTATTATTTGAGTCTACTACTATTGATGTGGCTAGTGTGATGGTAATTCACCTTGAAAGCAGGGGCAAGAATGGTAAAGAAGAGAAACCAAAGAAATCATCTTTTAAACCTCATAATGGCAAGTTCAAGGGAAACGAAAAAAAGGAAGCTATAACCATGAAAGAGGAAGGAACGAAGCCATATTGCACACATTGTGAGAAGGAAGGTCACGATGATGAACACTCTTTGAAATTTCATCCAAAGTTGAAACCAAATAGATTTTGAGGAAAGCGGAGGCAAAATATGGTGGCAACCACGTAGTAGGACCTTATATCCGATTCCGGTGATGAGACATTGATCACAACAGAGTGGGAACGCAAGGTACTCTTTCTCTTCATGCTAATGAACATTTTTAATCACATGCAAGTACAAGTTCGTTAAATGATCCCCTTGTTAATGGACGAAAGAGAATTGAATTTTCCTACATTAGAGTCATAATAAAACATACTAAAGTGGAAACATTGTTTGATTCGGGTTCACAAGCAAGTTTGATTTCATAATCCTTGGTTAAAATGTTAGGCTTATATACCAAGCCTCATCTGAAACCATACCCGCTTGGTTGGGTATGTGATAAAGAAAAAATACACATAACCAAGCAGTGTAGAGCTAGATTTGTGATTGCATCCAAACTAGTTGATGATGTTGAACGTGATGTTGTACCCTTGGATATATGTGGTATTGTATTGGGGAGTTCATATTTGTATGACAGGAAAGCAGTTTTCTTTCACCATGAAAACAAGTATCACCTCACGAAAGATGGGGTAGAATACATTGTTAGAGCTCATTGCATCAAATTCAGTGCCAGTCTTGTAAGTGCAGGTCAGATGAAGAGTTAGTTAAATTCCGGCAAAGGGTGTCTGCTCATGGTTGTGAAAGCAAAAGATTCCAAGAAATCTGAAGCTTTCTAATGTTGTGATCCCAATCATAAAAAGTAATTGTATGAAATTGTTTCTAACTATGACGAGCTTTTTTAGGAACCAAGTGGGTTACCCCCAAAGCGTGAGATCCAACATGAGATTCCCTTCCAACAGGATGTTTCTTTACCAATCCTTGGTATGTATAAGTTGTCAGCTATCGAGAAGTAGGTACAGGAATTGTTGAACCAAGGGTTCATAAGACCGAGTTCTTCCTCATGCGGCTCACCAATCGTGTTGGTGCCAAAAAAGGATGACACATGGAGCATGTAAGTAGATTACGTAGCACTCAAAAAAATAATGGTGAAGAATTGGTACCCTCTCCCTTGCATTGATTATTTGTTAGATCAATTGAAAAATGCTATCTATTTCAAAAAACTGGATTTGCGCAGTGGTTATCATCAGGTCAGGATTACAGAACAAGATATATCAAATATTGCATTCAAGATGAAACAAGAGTTGTTTGAATGGTTGGTGATGCCATTCATATTGTGAAATGCTCTGGCCACATTCATGAGGGCGATGAATGATATTTTCAGGCCTTTTCTTGATGATTTTGTACTTTTGTATCTTGATGACATTCTCGTTTATAGTATGACATGGGATGATCATGTCTGTCATGTTAAGAAAGTGACTGATGTTTTGAAAAAAGAAAAAATGTATGTCAAAATGTCTAAATGTGAGTTTGGGAAGACCTCTTTGGTTTACTTAAGTCACATTGTTGGTGGTGGACAATTAAAAATATATCCTTCTAAAATTGATGTGATTGTGAACTGGTCTAAACCCACCAATTTTACAAAGGTTCGTAGCTTTTTGGGTGCAGTACAATACTGAAGAAGATTCATTTCCAACTTCTCCCTCATTGCATCCCCCTTACATGCATTGACGAGTGTGAATAAAAACTTTCACTAGGGAGGAACACAACAAAGAGCCTTTGATGCATTGAAAGAGAAGATCAACACCGGACCATTTTTTTCCTTACCAGACTTGCAACAACTTTTCGAGATCGAGACTGATGCTAGCGGATACGCCATGGGAGAAGTTTTGATGCAGTGGAGGAAACATGTATGTTACCATTCAGAGACATTCTCCCAGGCTATTGCGAACTATCCCACATACGACAAGGAGTTGTATGTCTTGGTCCAATGCGTGAAGAAGTTGAAACACTATCTGATCACCAAGGAGACCATCATTCACACGAATCACTAGCCCTTACAATACCTTCATTGACAGACCAAGATTCAACAGACACGTCATTTCATATGGATGGGAATCCTTCAGCAGTTTCACTTGGTAATAAAATACAAGAAGGGCACTAGCAATAAAGTGGCAAATATGCTTTCTTGCCCTCCTATTTCTTTATCTATAGTTTTGCAAAATGCCTCTTTATCTTTTGAAATTTATGCTGAACAATATGTTGTTGATGACAATTTTAACGAGATTTATGTAAAGTTAACTCATGGATCGCAGGTGGATAATTACCATTTGCACGAAAAGTTGTTTTATCACCTTGGAAAACTTTGTATCCCTACCAATGAACGAATACATGTAATTAGATAGGCACATACCTCTCTTGTGTCAGGTCATTTTGGTGTAGGGAAAACTTTGTGTCATTTGTAGAGGTTAAGTTATTGCCATCACATGAAAAACGTTGTGAATCGATATGTAAAAGGATGTGTGTTGTGTTCAGTTAGCAAGCCCACTAATAGAAAATTGGGGATATACATACCACTCCATGTTCGGAGTCATCCATGGGAAAGTGTGTTGATGGATTTTGTAGGTGGTTTTCATTTGTCTAGGAGAGGTTATGACTATTTGTATGTCTTTGTGGATCGATTTAGCAAAATGTGTGTATTAATGCCTTATAAAAAGTAGGTCACTATAGGGTAGACTGCTCATGTGTTCTTCCCATTTGTATGGGTCCACTTTGGGTTTCCCACATCCATTATGTTTGATAGAGAATCTCACTTTCTTGGAGAGTTTTGGATGAGTTTGTGGAGAACGATGGACATCGGGTCGAAGAGGAGCACGAAATTTCATCCGCAAACCGACGGACAAACATAGTTTTTCAACTGCACAATGATACACTTACTTCAAGGCTATTGTGGCAAGCTTGGCAAGTTGTGGGATGAGTAATTTCCTTATGTACAACATGCATACAATTGAGTAGTGCATTCATCCACACAGAGCTCACCGTTTGAGTCATGCTTTGGTTATTTACCCAAGGATCCCTTAGACATGGTTTTTGGGAGAGATGAAGATTCCAGTGGGCAAGATGACAGGGACAAAGCATGGAAGTTCATTCAGTGGATTCATTTCATTCACCATATAGTGTAGGAGAAGTTGGAGAAGAGTCAAGCTCAATACAAAGCCTGACATAACAAGAACCGAGTCGATCATTGGTTCCAAGTTGGAGACAAAGTGTGGCTCCACATCAACAAGGACAAAATGACAGGAGAAAAAAAGAAGTTGCGACCAATCCGATATGGCCCATTCACCATATTGGAAAATATTTGAGACAATGTATTTTGTCTCGATTTTCCAACATACATGTAGATGTACTCAGTGGTGAATGTAGAAAACTTGAAGCTTTATGAGCCTCCATTTATCATGGACACCAAAGAAGTTGGACAAGTTCCTACAATGGACAATTTTGCACTTGAATACTTAGACAAGCTACCAGAGGAAATCATTCTTGATAGGAAGACCAAGACTTCACGATGGGGATACATGGAGTACCTTCATATTGGCTTCAAAGGAATGCATCCAAGTAAGGACCGAGGGATAGAGAAGGAGAAAGTGAGTCAGAAATTCCCTCACTTTCCAATTGATTGACAAATCTTTTGGTAGTCCAAAAGCTCTTTAGTGGGAAGGAACGATCCAGGAGTATCCATAAGTACAAATGGCCTTGAAAATAGCTCAAAAATCAATGTGGTCAGATGGAAGCGAAACCAGGACTAGATCGTAGTGCTCGTCCCCCTGATTCCAACGGTGCGAACTGTTGGAAATACTAAGAGGGAGTGACTCAATATTTCTTTTCAATTATTATATTTTACTAGTTAGATCTCTTATGATTAGAACACAAAATGAACAATGATAGAATACATAATTTTATTACTAAGATATATTGAGTACAACAATAGTGTAGGGTTGCAACCTTAGATGAAGACACCAATATTCAATTTCCTAGGCTCGACCCTGTATTATGCCAAGCACTAACTTGGACTTTCCAAGGCTCCAACATTTTCAACTTTGAGGCACCAACCTCTAGGGCTCCAACCCTATCTCTGATACAAACTCCAACCTGGTCTCATTAGGACTTCTAACCTCTAGGGCACCAACCCTAACTTTCAACGCCATCCTTGTCTCTATGAGGCTCCAACCTCTTGGGCTTCAACCCTTAGCTTTAATTCATCAAGATAAGTTTCATGATTCTTCACAACTCCAAATATATTCTTCAATGAGCTCTGCCAATCTCTTCAACAATGTCTTCTCCAAATCACTTCATCAATGAAAACCTTGTCTTCTTAGAAGTTGTCATCACTGCTCTTCATGTCACCCAAATAAATATCTCCAAAGTCACCTCATGATTGCTTCAATGCATCATAGTCTCCAATAATATCTCCAATACCTTCAAGATGTCTTTAATAGGCAACCTAAGTTCTGCACCTGCTCTAAGCCACTTCAAGGGCTTCTTCAAGAACTCTTGAAGGAAGTCTTCACAATGATTCAACAACAAGATATTCCTAAATGGTATTATTGCAATCTGAATTTCTTCAAAGCAATATGACTGATCCTTCTTTCAAGCTCACTATCTTGAGTTAGCTCCAAAGGATGTCTGTCCAAGCCCTCCACAATTAACACTGTTAATATGAGTCTCTCAAACTATTTATTGGTCCGGGGTCTATATAAGTCCAAGCTCTCTATTCACTGTAGTATTGTCTGAGTTCCCAACAAACACAGGTCTGTACAAGTGTGACTATAGGTATATCTCTCCAAAATGAGATTGTTCTTCAAGCGTATTTCAACACCATGTAGCAATAGGGACGAGGTGAGCTCCAAAACTGTGCCTCCAAGAGACTTGATCAATGTCCAACCTTAAGTCTGATGTGTATAATAAAGGTCTAAGCCAAAACAGTGCAACTGTCCACTCACCGAGTTGTAGGTGAGCACTGGTCCAAGGTTATAGCCCTGAGGTTGAGCACTGAGGCTTAATTCTTCATTGTTCCTTTAGAAATCAAATCACTGAGTTGTAATTTGCAATTAGAGCTTTACATCAATTGTATACTTCAGATCTGTCCGAGTTTTGCTACCCATAGCTTAAGCTTGCTAAGTATGCTAGTGGTTATGTGCAATAAATTTGACCTCTTAACATAAGATTGTCCTCAAAATAATTTTCCCAAAATAATATTTTCCTCCTCCTCGAAACTTTTAAGTTCACGAGTTGTGAACTATGTATTTATCTCTTTGATGGATGAATGAGATAGATTCTTGAAATGAGGTATTTGACTTGTGTTTTATAAGTTTTGCCCATAAATTAAAAGACACGTTTGTTAGAGGAGAGGCCAAATTGTGCATGAGGTGGCACATTGAAAATATATTAAATAGTTGTTGAAAGGGGTCTCTAATAGTCGACGAAATATACCATATTTTCATTGTTATGGAAACCAGATTATAATAGCAAGATAGGAGGAGTCATATTTTTAATAAAATGAATACATTTAAACAATGTGAAACCATATTATAATGGATGTCGGGAGGTCCCATATGCCACATCAATACTTTACTCCCGTACATCGGGACCACATGGATATCGAGGATTTTTAGGTTGTGCACATGCCAAAGTTCCGATAAAGTGGCGAATGTAATTTAATAATTAAAACGTTAACTTAAATCAAGTCGGGTCCACATATTGGAAGTCAGAGCAAATCAAAAATCGAAGATCGAAGATCAGGTCGCAGATTGGAGATTGAAGATCAAAGTTGGAGATTGGAGTCGAAGATCGGAGACTATAAATTGAAGTTAGAGATCGGAGTTGAAGATTGTAGATCAGAGTAAGAGATTTTGAGTGGTGTCACACAATAAAATGCTGATATGAGCTCTTCTTTGGCTTTCTTCTGAAATATCGTTTCTCTTTGCTTCTCCGATATTTATTTTCGTTCTTTTCTTAGGCTCAGAAATTCTGATGTCAGTAATTTTTCGTTTTGGCCCTTTCTCCTGGCATATGCGGTCTTCTGTTGGAAATTCTCCTCCTTGGCTTGTCTTGGCTCCTTCTCTTGGCTTCCGATGGATTTCCTTTGGCTATCGATGGCTTCTCCTTAAACTACTTCTTGCTCTTCTCTTTGGTACTGCTCCTCTTGCTCCTTGGGACTGCGTATTCAATAATTATGCTATATTCAATCCATATGGCCATCAATGACAACATTGACATCTCAACAATCTCCCCCTTTGTCATTGATGGCACTATACTCCTTTTCCTAGATCCTCTCCTTTCTGTATTCTCTCCCCCTTTGGCATCAATGGCAAATGGGGCACTCACCAATTTCTTAATTAATTTTACTGCCTATTTGAAGGACATCTCAACAATTGTTGTGTTTCCTTGACCTGTTTCTCCTTCTTATGATTCCGCTTCTTCCACTATTTCTTAGACAATTTCTTGTACAACTCCCCCTGAACCTGTGCTCCCTTTTATATCATCATCATGTTGCTCATTCACCTCCGTCATTCTATTATATAGTTCTCTAATGGCGCTATACTGATCTAGGTTTGTTTTACTCCATCCACCAAGTATTGTAATATTTGGTTCTATATTCTTCTTTGTAGAGACTCAAATACTAGTTCGAATACTTTGTAGTTATTTGTATATGCTTCTAATTCAACTGTAGTCTGCTTCCATAAATGTCATTTCCAAATTTTAGCTATGTTTAGAATATTTTGAGATCAACTTCATTTTTTTGTCTTTACCAAGAATTTATTGCCTTCTTCTATCAGTCCGATCTAAACACAAGCAGCCCGTAATTTTCACTGCTAGTGACTATCTACAATTCAATTGTAGATGATTAATCAGCTCCCCCCTACCTGCACAAACTCTTTTAGCTCTTTTGTTTGCTTGAGACAAGAAAGATTGCTGCAAGTGGAAGATATCTTCAACCAATGGATGATTTTCTTCAATGGAGTTACTTCTGGGAGATAATATATCAGGAGATATGCCTCATAACATGATTTTCCATATGTGACTCATCAAGTGTTTCATATGGATATTCACAGGTAACTTTTGCAAGAACAATTCAGAAACACAAGCTGTTGGGTCCCTATAATACTAGTGATTACCCCATTACTATTGTAGTTGTACCCCTTATTAATATTGTTGTGCC
>APFE031032552.1:3551-18509 GCA_000404065.3 Pinus taeda | reverse complement strand
AAGGTGTTGCAAAAGATTGGTACTATGGCATACAAATTAGAGCTTCCTACAGCTTCTCGATTGCACCCAGTTTTCCATGTTTCATGTTTAAAGAAGGTTATAGGAGATAAGCTCCCAGTTCAAACAATATTGCCAAAACTTGACGAGGAAGGAAAATTTATATTGGAACCAGAAGCAGTCACAGAAACAAGAACTCGAAAGCTACAAAATCGATCAATTTCAGAGTATCTTATCAAGTGGAAGAAATTATCTGCTAAAGATTCCACATGGGAGGATGAGAATTTTATACAGAAGCATCCAGAACTACTCAAGCGTTGAGGACAACACTTTTTTGAAGGAGAGGGGCATGTTGGGTCCCTAGAATACTAGTGATCACCCCATTACTATTGTAGTTGTACCCCTTATTAATATTGTTGTGCCCATATTGTCCCCATATTGTTATTACTATGCCCCATAGAATCCCTCTATTGTTATTTTTGTGGCTTTATGTTATTATTGTTAGGCCGGTTGGGTTATATTGTGACTCCTTAGACTCCTATATATAGAAAGGAGGTTTTATCATTTGAATGATCCAAGAATTGTTCATTTATGTAATGTAAAGGAGGTTGCCCCCTCGAAGAGGCTGAATTCTAAGGCGTTGATCTATCTTTTCTATCTTTTCTTGAGCTGGTTTCATAACACAAGCTCCCCTGAACAGTATGGATGGTCTCTTGTTGACAAAATATCATCATCAAAATATGCCAAAGATGTATTAATCGGATCAACAACATGTGTTGTTTGCTTGAGTGTTCAAGAGGATTTCTTATCCATTCTGCTTCTTTCTCCAAACTTGTGTGACTTCCTTTTCTGGCTTGGTAGTTATCCTTTGAGCTTGTTCAGGAACCCAATATAAGTTATAATCACGAGCCACATGTCCAATGTTATGACATTTTAAGCACTCAGACTTAAATATGAAAGAGAGAGCATAATTTCTTTTTGTAAATCTTGTTTTGGAGAAATGATAGGGATCTTCATATGATCTGCAGTGCTTAGACATGTGTCCAAAATTTGAGCAGGAATAACAATAACCATGAAATAAATTTAGGTACATGAGAAATTATGATTGCCTTGATGCACTTATGAAAGCATTCTACCGTGGAATTTTTTGATGATATCCATTTCCTCTTGCATCCTTGACACTTTCTGCACAATTGTGTCTTGATGTACTTCTAAAGTTATTATGTCTTGGAAGCCTTTGATCAAATTTATTGCCTCTTGCAGTCTTGACACCATCTTCAAGTTTTATTAGAGTGGGTTTTCTTCCAATGTCATATTGACTCTTATCCTTGCCTTTGCTGGAAGTTGGAGCATTGATATTTCTTCCAAGCTTCTCCACATCCTTGTTGTTTGAAGCATTAGGGTTTGCATCATTCTTGTTTGAGGGTTCACCTACATTACCAATACATGATTTATCAAGAGGAGATATTTGATGACTTAGGATGTCATCTAGGGTTTGTGAGCTCTTTACCTTCTTATTAAGATGATCAAATTCCTTTTTTAGGATATCAATTTCACTTTTATTTTATTCCATTCATCATCCTTATTTGATAGACTGATCTCCATTTCTTGCTTCGACCTAGTTGCTTCACATGTTTCGGCCTTGACAGAGATAATATCTGATTTTAATTTAAAGATTTCTTCATCCTTTTCTTGTAGTTGACATGTCATGGTATTTCTTTCCTTTTCTGCTTCATCAACTTGTCCTTCTATAAGTGCCAAAGCTTCCATCACCTTCTTAGCTCCTTGTGCTTGTTTCTTTGCTTCTTCTAGTTTAGATATAAGGGAGGAGACATCTTCCTTGTATTGACCAATTTCAACTTCAAGTTTGTTCAAGATCTTGTGTCTTTGTTCAAGGTAACTTGACAAAGTGTTTTTTTTCTTTGCTTTATCCAATTGATTTATCATGGATATGATTTCTTCATGATTCTTACTCTTGTTTTGGTGAAATTCCTCCTTAAGCTTGGTGAGATCCTCATCTCTTTCTTGAACTTTAAGCTTGAATAGGTTAACTTCCTTCCTTGTCTTGTCAAGGTCTTGGTCACCATCTTGTGATTGCTTCTTGAGCTCCTGATTCTCCTTTTTCAAACTACTTATATGTTCTAGGGTTAGCTACAAGCTTCATCATGAGATCTTCTTCGAAGTCATCTTTACTCTCTTCATCTTCTAGGTATTCCTTGACCTTGATGTCTTAACTCATGTTTTAAGCTTTCTTCATGGATTCTGGATTTCCTTCTTGCTTTCCATCATCTTCTTGTCTAACAGTCATGGTCAATGCTTCTCTTAAGTGAAGATATTTAAGTTTGTCCCACATACCTTTTTCCGATGAACACTTCTCCACTTTGGTCTTTGTAGCATTTAGTAACCCACTTAATATTCTTTTCATCATTCTTACATTATAATCCTTGGATTCTTCTTCCATTGAGTTTTTAGTAATCACTGATTCCCAAACTTCAATTCGTTGAGCCATTAATAAATTCCTCATTCTCATCTTCCATAAATCAAAGTTTCCATTGATCATTGGAACTTTCCCAATTTGATTGTCTTTAATTTTCATGGTTGAGGAAGAGACATATTTAGAAGGATTGGAGAATTTCTTCCTTGGATTTTTCAGTTTTGTTATAAGGATCAACCTTGAAGCTGTTAGGGTTTGAGTGAAGGCACTGGCTCTGATACCAATTGTTGGAAATACTGAGAGGGGTGTGTTGGCCGGATAAATCGTTCTTGCGGACAAGACCGATCTCCCTAGTATCTAATGATATCTAGCAACAAAGAGTACAAGCAAACCTATTTCTCTCTAAACATGTTTCAATTCATAATGAATACTAAGAAGTGTAAAAGACCCTACCTCGGTCCAACACTTGTTTGAGGCAGTTTTATCCCAACAACTTCAAGCAGTTCTCATTCAACAACCTGCATACACAAACAAGCGCATGTCAAAGCATACCTGCGTATAAAAAAACATGTTCATTATGAAGATCAAGGAGCTCATAAAACAAACCATTAGAGACAATTCATTGAGAAAAACAAACTTGATTGCATTAATTTAATGAATAAAAGAACTTTACAACCTTTTCCTTGATGTTGCACAAGTCCTTTCCAGGGTCCAACAGGGGCCTCCTCTACTTTAACAAGCCTCACTCACTTCCCAAATGACATGAAAGGTATGTGATCTCTCCTCTCACAAGCTCAAAAAGGAAGCCTAGTTTTCAGCAGCATTTACCCTCAAGAATCTTCAACTTTCAACCTCTTCTACAACCAGCCCAATGCATGAATTTATAGTGCAAATGGAGGAAGTTTCAGGTCCACCATTGAATGGATAAGTCCCTCCTTCAATGGGATAAGCACCTCATATCATGGAGTTAGCTCCCTTAGTTATGGAATGGATGAACCAAGGTGGAGCGGACTTGCCAGCGTAACATTCCTTCTAGAAGTGTCTAGAAGTGACCCAAGATGAGTTTTTAAGAATGAACTCATGCCTTTTTAACTTTTACAGGGGTTCGCACCCATCACTCAATATACAGAGTGGTCAGGTTCGCAGGAAACATGACCATTAGGTGCGGCACCGTAGGAAATGCTAGGAGAAAGTGCGAAACCAGGATTTGAGACATTTTTAAGGTCTTTCTCCCATTTTCAAGGCTTGACATGAAGAGTTGAGGTTTAAGACTTGCAAAGGAGGCATGTATGAGTATTGATGGACTCACACAAACTGTAGAAAGTCATGGTGACAATTTTTTGTGTAACAGATTGCCCCCTAAAGTGCGAAGTTTGTAGTAGATGAGGATGTTTTTGATCATCTAAGAAGAGTGAAGGACTTTATCATTTCAAGGATATTCCTGTGGAAACCCCGGTCGAACCTGTAAAAAAATTCAATGCAAAATATATATATGTGAACATATCATCGCTGAAGTAGGCATTCCCATACTCAGATCAAAACTGACTAAGAACTATCTAAAAACTGCTCTGATACAGGAATGATTTTGTATTACATCACAAGTAGGAACACATGGACATAGTATGGACGCAACCATCTATTTATGAATAGTCCACTATATAACGATAACAAAATTCCTCGCAGCCTGGATGGTGGAAACTAGATCCAGGGTCTTCATTTCTACTTTCTAAACTAGTACGATTCTACCCATGTGAATGAATGTGTTGAAGTCGAACGTGGGAGAAACCACTTGATTACCAGTCAATGATGTAAACTGTTAACAAGTGTGAGAGGAACCACCAGTAATGTCAATGGCCCTCAAAGTACCCAGTACAATCCATGAGATGTGAATGAATGAGTCGATGTCGAACATGTCACGGAATCCATTGATCGAAGGTCAATGATGCAACCTATCGTCAAAGGCGAGAAACCTGCCATTGAGGCATGCAGATTTCAAGGTACTGACGATTTCTAGATCATCTTTCTAGATAATGAGTTGGAGTCGATAGAAAGCGATCCGTCATAGGCAAGCCCATAACACGAAATCATAGATCAAGTCTGAAGAAATATATTTAGCAAGAACTAACTCAGGGATGGTCAATGATGGATGACAAATATTTTGCAGGTGAATGGTTTATTTGCAGAGACCTCTTGAACACACAACGACACAAAAGATGGCTTGGTGACAGTTGACCCAAAGTTAATACCCAGAAACCGGTTGAAGACTTTCAAAGTGGTTTGATTAACTGTTAGGTAAAGGATTTCCCAACCCAGGTGGATAAAAGTGTCGTGTTGAAGAGTGATGGAAAGTTTTTATAGAGTACAACAATTAGGTTCATTTTTCTCCTTTTCCCCCACCATTTCTGGCAAGTACCTCTTTATTTTTGACAAGCTTGAGGAGGATAACATTTGCTTGGTTATAAGCTCATCCTTTGGATGAGTCCAACTTAGTTCTTATTTGAACCCTAAGAAGGAGTGGTCCATTCCTGTTTGTAATTGAACAAGTCCTTTACTGTGAAATTTTAACAAGTCCAGTATAGGAGAAACTCGGTGTTTTTCAATTTTAGGGAGTCAGAAGAAAAACTTAAGAAAACTCCACGGTTGTCCTTTTTCGTAAATTTGTGTCCCTCAAGCCCGAAAAAAGTATAAAATAATACTTGAGAGAACCGCTTGATAATTACGACCAAGGAGTACTTTTCATGATTAGTGCCTTCAATCTGAAAAAGTAAAAAAGTGATCGAAAACACGTAGTTTTATTACAAATATCGAACTTGAAACGACAAAAGTCTAGCAATATTTTCATGTTTGTAAGGTCGGAAAAGAGCTGCAAAACACCGTCTTTGTAATTCCGTTTTAAGTATACAAAGAAACACTCGGCAATCTTTTCATTTTTTACGAGTCCGAAAAGAGCTTAAAGAGGACTCCTATGTGTTTTTTGTTGAAAATGATCAATTTCACCTGAATCCCCAATATTCTGCACAAAAACTGCAAACATTACTCATATCTGTTTAAAAATAATAAAAATGCACCGAAATGACCTTTTCAAAGTAAAAAATAAATAAATTTTAATTTATCTATTCAAAAAATCTTATAAAAAGGGCTTTTACAAGTTCATTTTTACTGTTTACCTTTGGAGTAAAAAGTAAGAGCTTTTGGTAAAAAACTTCTCGTGGAGATTGTGTAAAATCTGACCGCTGGAATTCAGAATCGTCTTCTCCAGGTAATCCACAATGTCCCTGACTTGCATTTCATCCGTTTGAAATTTCGTTTTAGGGTTTAGATTTTGATTTTTGGAGGAAGTTTAGGGCAAAAAATCGCCCGCGGTGGTTGCACAGGGGCGCCATGTGGCCCCTGCGCACCCCGACTTTTCTGTGTATAGAGAAAAGTTGGGGTGCCGCACCTCGCCTTAGGGAGAAGTGCACACCTACGCACTGTCTCTAAAGGGATGGGTGCGAATCCCGCGGAATGCGGATTTTGAACCCTAGGTTTTCCATTTTTGACCCATAGAAGTTTGGAATGAAATTCCTAATCCACCTATTTTGCATTGTAGGTACACAATATGCTTGTTTGGCGGGAAAGAGAGCATGAGGATGTGGATCAGGCTGCATTGCTCCATCCGCTTTCATTAAAGGCATTGAGAGCATGTGGGCTTTTCAAATTTTGGACCATACCTGGCATGAGGGCATAGGTAGACTTTTTACAGTGGCTGGTGAACAGGTGGAGCATTCAAGACCAGTGCTTCATTATGGGCGGCAACCGGCTCGAAATCGATTTGGATGACGTATATTTTTTGACTGGCTTGCCCAAGAGAGGCGAATAATTATCTCTTTTCAGATCTAGGCCAGGTGGCCATTCTGTCGCTAGTATCCGACTAGAGTTCTGTAACAACCAGGATCCGGACAAACAGATAGATGTGAAAACCATCTCCCACCCTGAACTAAAGGTCATTTCTTTTACGGTTACCAGACTCTGTAGGAGCGCAACACTGCATCTAGCTACAGGCTCCCAGATGCGCATGGCAGTGGACTGCTTCCGAGGCACCATTTTCAACTGGTGCGATGCTGTATTGGCCAATGTGAAGGGCCAATTGACTAGGGCGAAGCAAGGGCAGCTAAAGAACTTTGGTTATGGTTATTTAGTTGTTAGCTTTGCCCTAGAGAGGGTACTGATGCTGGTTCCACAACAGCTCACAATTGAGGCTGGACTTCCCCGAGATCCTCGGGTTATGCGATGGGTTGCAGTTATGGCCCGTCATCCAGATGAGGGTTCTGAGTTTGTTCGATTCACCCCAGAGTACTTCCGTTGGTTAGAGAACCAACTTTTTATTATTAAGGATTTTCCATACGCTGGGATGGATTATCGCGACGATCCCGACATGACTCTTCCACCAGGAGAGCAATGGGATGACAGAGGTAAAAAATTGTTTTTCAACATTTTCATTTTATATGTATGTTTTTGTATTTTTAACAATCGTCCCAAAACTAATAGTAAAAATTTTAAATGCAGATGTGGGTCCATGGTGACCAGCCGCTCTTCAGCCCTATGATCAGAGACAAGCAGCTGTTGTGGCACCGGCCCCACAGGACCAGACAACAGAGACCTTGGCTGAGTTGGAGAGCCATCTAGAGCGCTTGACTGCAGATATTCCAGAGACCAGCATAGATGACATTCCACTTCGGCTTCAGCGCTATGTGATTGGGGTCCTAGGACCTTTTAGGAGGTTCCTTTGTAGGGTGGCCTGAGCAGTAGTGCCTTATCGGGATCATCACGAGTGATAGGATGATCGCTTTGTAGACCCATTTTTGATATGACTTTTGATACTATCATTTTTGCCAATCATAAGGTGCTTTTCAACCTATGATCGAGGATGATGTATATTTTGACACACTCTTATGCTATGCTATGTTATTACTATGGTTATCTTGTAAAACATGTTTATGAGATGTTTTTAAATTTACTGTTTGATTCAATGCAAATGTCTATTTAACATTCGAGAAGCAATTGCATCTGCTAATGTATTTAAATATCTTGGAATGTGCTGATATTCTATGTAATCAAATTCTTGTTCCAAGAGACAGACTCTAAAAAATAATCGTAATAATACTGGATTTCTAATGGCATAAACTCGATTACGCTGTAATACAATGAGTTCCGAATCTAAATTAGCAATCAAACTTCAAATTCCAAATGAGATGGATTCAGATAATAATTCAATCACTACACTGTATTCTGCAATGTTGTTCGTTGTTTGACTGAGGCTTACCTCGTGCATAGATACTAACTCGTCAGAGGGTGAATAGATAACCTAGGCTGCGGAAGAGATGTTCCGTGTAATACGACAAGCGCCATTAGTGAAACCGATGTATGTTTGGAGAGGCGTCGACATCTGAAATATCAAGAGTAAAATCAAGATAAGCAGGACTAATAATTAAAAACACTCACTAAAGTAAAGCACGCATCTTTAATCTACGAACACACCAACGTAGAAAAAACTAATCTAATGAAATCTCCACGTTATCCGTTTAAGCATAATATCGCTTTAGATAAAGCCCATTCCTGGGTTTACCTAAAGAGACACCGTCAAAATCTTCTAGCTCATAGGCCCCTTTTTCCAGCTTCCTCTTGACAATATACGGACCATGCCACATGGGTACAAATTTTCCAGCCCCTAGCTTATCGTTTGCTTGATCGTAAAGTAAAACTAGGTCGCCTTCCAAAAAATTGCGGGGTGTAACATTTCGATCATATTGAGCTTTGATCCGTTTGGCATGAGTTTCGACAGCTAATGCAGCATTGTGTCGATTCTCATCTAATTGAGCTAAGTATAATAAACGTTTTTCTTCTTCGGAAGTGGCTGGTAATAATTTCACAGCAATTTGTAATGACGAGATTTCGCATTCAATAGGCAATACTGCCTCTAAACCGTAAACCAGTTGAAAGGGAGTAAAACCCGTTGATGTTTTGACTGAGGTTTGGTATGCCCAAAGCGCTGAAAATAACATGTTGTGCTAATTCGACCGATGAATCCCAATGATTCGTCGGATCATGGTGACTAGAACTTTGTTGACTGCTTCAACCAGACCATTTGCCTGTGGGTAACATGGAGTGGAACTATCGTGACGCAGGCCAAGCTGATATATAAGTTTGGTCATCATGGTGTTTGAAAAATGACTCCCATGGTCAGTGATAATCACTTGGGGCACACCAAACCTAGCAATTATATGATTGAAAACGAAAATCGCAACAATTTTTTCGTCTGGCAAAAATGTAGGCATCACCTCGGCCCACTTGGTAAAATAATCTACCGCAAGGATGATATATGCATGCCCCCCGGCCGAGTGAGGGTTACATGTAATAAAATCGATACCCCATTTTGCGAATGGACCAACGACAATGATAGGGTGGAGAGGAGTAGGAGGAGCGCGCATCTTACGATCAAATATTTGGCAATTGTGGCATTTCTGGACGGCAGTAATACAATCTTTGAACCAGTACAGCTAGAAATAGCCAGCGTGCAAAATCTTTTGGGCTGTGGCATACCCAGACATATGACTGCCACACGCTCCAGAGTGGTAGTCATTTAGAACCTTCTCAGCCTCATCATGAGTAAGGCAATGACGGAAGACGACATCCACCCCACGACGATAAAGTGTATCTCCAATAATAGTGTAAGGTTGGGATTGGAATCGTATTTTCCGGCGTTGAGATCGTGAAGTATCGGGTCGAAAAGATTGGGTTTGGAGATAGACAATGATATCTTCGTACCATGGATCAACAGTGTTGATAAGGAACAAGGATTCATCCGCAATGGATTCTTCCGCCACATGCTCGGTATCGGCATGAGGGAAGTCACACATTAATTCGGCAAAAACCAAAGACTTCTTAGACTTGGCCTTCTCAAATTCCAAGTCAAATTCCTGCAGGATAACAATCCATTTGGAATAATTGCCCCCCAGCAATTGTTTAGTTAAAATGTATTGCATAGGGTTACAGTTAGAAATGACAGTGGTTTTGCGTAACAAAATGTAGTGACGAAAGCGCTGAACAACTTGGACTGCAACTAAGGCCAGTTTCTCCACATGTGAATATTTCAACTCAGTTGGAGTTAGGGTCCGACTAAGATAATATATCACATGTTCACTTTCGAATTCATCATGTTGAACTAAAACCATCACAATCGTGGAATGGGAAGCATCGAGGTACAAGAAGTAATCCTGGTTGTAGTTGGGAGGATGCAATAATGGCGCATGGGTCAACGCACGTTTTAGAGCATCAAAAGATTTGTCAGCTATCTTGTCCCAAAAAAATGGAGTGTTTTGTTTCAACAACCGGGTGAAACCTTTTCTAATCTCGGCGTAGTTAGGAATGAAATGACGTAAAAAATTTTCTTTCCCTTGCAAACTCTGGAGTAGGCAAAGAGTCAAAGGAGGTGGTAACTTGACAATGGCTTCGACCTTCGCAGGATCGACGCGAATACCGGCTTTCGATACAACAAATCCCAGTAATCGACCCGTTTCGATATAGAAGACACATTTGTGTGGATTGAGCCTAATCCGATAATGCATACATCTCATGAAAATGGCTCGTAAGTGAGTGAGATGATCAGCCCTTCATAATGAATGAGCTGGTAAATCATCGAGATAGGGTTGCACAATGTGCTTGATGTGATGAAACACATAAGACATGACCCTTTGAAAAGTTTCCCCGATGTTCTTCAGTCCAAAAGGTAACTTGCAATAAGAAAATGTCCCCCATGGACAGATGAATGCCATTTTTGGTCGATCTGCAGGTAGAATGTTAATTTGATTATAACCGTAAAAGCCATCCATAAAGGAGAAAATTTCACTGCCGGCACAATCATCGATAATTTGATTGATATAGGGCGTGGGATAATTGTCCTTGGGACAAGCACTGTTAATATCCCTATAGTCGATGCATATTCTTATTGTCCCTTGTTTTTTATTAACTGGAACAATATTCGATACCCAATCCATTAAAGGAATTGGATAAATGAAACCTGCTTTAAGTAATTTCTCAACTTCGGTTTTGATGGCAGCAACTTTTTGTGGGTGTATTTGGCGCAACCGTTGCCGGACGGGTTTAGCATCTGGGTAGGTTTTGATTTCATGAACAACGATTGAAGGATCAATTCTTGGCATTTCCTCATAGGACCAGGCAAACACGTCGTGAAATTCTTGAAATAGGGTTTTATATGTGTTGACTTCAGTGTCTGTACAAGAAGCACCTATGTGAATGTTTTCAACAATCCCAGGTTTGACTGAAATGTCGATAGGAACCGTGCGAGAAATATTGGCTAAAGTTTGTTCAGAATCAGGATGTTTCAATGGATTCTGCGGTTTTTTGACATATTCAGCGGTAAAAGTGGATGAAAAATCATTTTCAAAATGATCAATCTCGTGTAAAAATGAAGACCTATGATGAAGATCTTCCCATGGTAATGCATCAACATACAACAGTTCCCAAATTTGTTCATCAGTGTGAATGGTTTCTTAAAAGGTTGTTGACTCTGAGGTTGAGATTGAAAGTGATTTCCCATTGATCTCATTCACTGGATCAGGGTTGGTTGAATTTGAGTGAAAAAACGACTGTACTGCATGATAAGCAACTTCAAAGGGACTCAAAGGCATAGCAGAGCCAAGAAAGTCCACCTCGGAATGGAATGGAACGACCCAAGGATCGTCAAGAAGAATGGATTCTGACAAAATCATATGAATGGTTGCGAAAGGAGACTGTACGCTGGGAGGAGGAAAGGAAAAAGTTCTAAGTAAACCCGAATCTTTAACTAATCCTACTCCAACATCCTTATAAGGGATAACAGTTTTTCTAACATGTTGAATACTCTCAGCAGAGGATGGGTCGGATGAGAAATAAGTTAACTGATCTATTGTTACAATCTTTCTATTATGTGGGAACTTAATAAGCCGAAAGACTGATGAAACAACAGCAGTCATGGCGTAAGACTAGCTATGACCCAAAAGAAGGTTGTAATCTAGAGGGGCATCAACCACCTCCACATCTAGATTAACGGTTTTTCCTTCAACCCCTATAGGCAAGTCCTGTAGAATGCCATAAGGATGAAACCCTCGGCCATCAAAGGCCTTTGGAATTGTTGGGGATTGATTAAGCGTAGGAGAACCTAGGGTTTTCCAACATTGTATCGACATAATGCACGTGGAAGCTCCCTCATCAATCACAGTCCTAAAACAAGGTCAGTTTTTGACTAACACTCGAATATGGAAAGCCATTTGATGAGGAAGATGAGGTGTACTATTTTCTAAATCGAAGACTATGAGGTTTGAGTCCTGAAGATCAACAACTCCTATAGCCGACAGTAGCATTTTACGTTGCGCTAGACATGATTGCAACACTTCCAAAGCCGACATTGCTGAAGGTGAAACAGCTAAATCTTCAACAATGTTATAGTTCTGAGCAGCTCTCGCATCTGGATTGAAAGCTGATTTTCGAAGTATACCCTTAGCGGGCGGTTTGATTACTAAGTCGGGATTGGGTTTCTCGTTCTGTAGTGGACCAGAACCAGACAGAGCTGAGGTTGATGGATTGGAATTAGAAGATTCAACTTCCTTTCCACCAAAAGGACTTTTACTCCTGTAATCTTGCGATCGTGTCGCAATATTTACATGTGACATCATCATTATGGGTTCTTCCGAGGCTAGAGGAAGAGCCTATCATTTTACTGTCTTGATTTGGAAAAGGATCCTTCAAAACAGCAGGTGTTTGCGAACCTTTGACGATTTTCGCAACCTCGACATGATGCGGGCAATCCCTTGTAAAGTGCTCCTCATCGCAGATGAGACAAGGATATTGAGGTTTTCGTTTCTCGTCAGTAGATTCAGGCTTCTCGAATTTCTCCTTTGAGTTCTGCTTGTTCTTCTTCTTACCTTTCTTCTTGCCGTTAGATTTTGATTTGGTCGTGGATGATTCGACGACATGAACATCGGCAGAAATTTCAGGTGAAGACTCTCCCTTAGGGGAATCTGGTAAAGTTATTATGGGAGAAGAATTCTTGGATGATTTCTTCTTACTTTTGGTATTAATAGTACCAATCATACTGTCAGCGGCATGAGACCCTAAGGGAGGTGTAGCTATTTGATTTTGTTTCGGAAGGTCAGGGATTTTCTCATGCAACGTACCTGACTGAGTATAAACTAAGTCAAGGTACTAAGCTTGAGCAATTACTTGCTCTTCTGTAACCACCCCTGCCTTAGCGACATCTTCAGTTATTTTGGGTAATAATGATTTCACAAACCATTTTGCCAAAATTTGGTTCAGGATAAAAACTTTCACTAAACGACGTCGACGTTGCTGTTCATGAATATGATCCGAAATATAAGTGGACGTCGACTGCTTTAACGAAGTTAATAATTCTGTGCCATTGTCATATCGGACTGGCAGCTGAAAATGAGTTAGGAAGGAAGTGGCTAATTGCCTAAAATTATAAAAAGAGCCTCGTGGCAACTAAATGTACCACTTGGCTGCAAGTCCAATCAAAGTGCATTGAAAAAGACGAAGACGAATGGAATCATCTATAATGGAATTTGATGCACACCAGAGATGGTAAGTCATCACATGATTAGACATATCTTCTCCTAGCTTCCCCTCAAACTTTGGTATATCACTGGGCAACTTATTCGGCATTGGTGGCCAAAATGGAAGATAATTGATTGGATCATTCAAAAGGCCCAACAAGTCAGGCAAATCCAAAGTTGCTATGAACGGTAACTGACGACTTGGATCCCGAAAACTTGGGGTCATAAGACCAGCCCCAGGAGGAGGATATCCAGGATAGCTTGGTATCAGATTCGCATTTGGGATATTATATCCTCCTAGAAAACCAGGATTAACCGAACCATATTGGGGTTGTTGAGGTCGTTGATATGTATACCCAGGGTACGATTGATACTGATAAGCCAACTTTTGCACAACGGGCCCGTATTGGTACTGCCCCTGGTACGGTTGATAAGTAAATTGTGATTGACTTGTAACAACTGTACTAGGCCCAGGTTGTCCTGCAAGCATAGAAACCGAAGTCTGGATTGTAGGTCCAGACTGGGGTAAAGAGGCCTGAGGAGTTGATACAGGAGCAGTAGAAACTGGAGCCGCTGATACTCCAGAAATAGGTGGAGTGGATTGAACAAAAGCCGCAGTAGTTGCAGCAGACGTTTGGGACGGAGTTCGTGGCGAACTAGGCCCAGGCTGTTGAACTGCCCCAGGTGTAGCAGTTTGAGTAGTAGGCTGGACAGGTTGCTAGGGTGAACCAGAAACAAAATATTGTCCAGATTGAGATGACAACTGTACACTGGGTTGCGGAGTCTGTTGATCCCACACCACGTTCATTCCGGGGTATGGACCCATAACAGGTTGAACGTATTAAGGACCAAAACCAGGTTGAGTGTAAGATTGATAATTATATGGTACATTTCCGGGTCCTTGAATAAATGATTGAACTGAAGGTGGTTGAAAACCTTGAGGTTGATATTGACCCTGAGGTTGGTACTGGCCTTGGGGTTGGTACTGACCTTGTAGTTGGTACTGACCTTGGGGTTGGTACTGACCTTGAGGCTGGTATTAACCTTGAGCTGTATATTGATACTGGAGTTGACCTTGAGGTACATATTGGTACTGGGGTTGACCTTGAGGAAAGTACTGTCCCGTAGGATCATACTGTCCTTGAGGTTGCCCCCCAGGCGGTAATGGACTGTCTTGGGGTTCCCCCCAGGCAGTATTGGAGTACCTTGCGGCTGCCCCCCAGATGGTATTGAACTACCTTGAGGTTGCGGATTAGGAGTAGTACCAAACATCATAAGAATCTCTTCAACACTTAACGGTTTAGTTCCGTTATGACCAGGAGATACAACATAATAGATGGGTCGAGGAGAAGCTCCTTAAAACGTACCAGATACAGACTGATACCCAGGAGGAACAGAAGGACCACCATGTAAAAAAGTTTCTGGCGTCTGAGTAAACAAGGATGACTGTCTCGACATATTCAAGGGAGGATAATAACCTCTGGGTGTTGGATGGAAAGGAAATCAAGGTGGTGAAGATGCGAGACCTGGATTTTCTAATAAATTGGTCAACGAAATATACCAAGAGTCACCTCTAATGGGACTATAGAAAATAGATTCACGCTCCCTAAGTTCAACAGCCGTTTGATTTTCAGGGATGCTTATACTGATCCAGATTTAAATAGGAACGCAACAAATTACAGAGATAACCATATACACAAGATGCAGCGGAAATAATACTTCATTTCATTAATGGAAAATACTGAAATATGCTTACAACCAGAAATGGAAATAAACCAGCTAGGGCGATGGTAGCTTATCTCTGAGAAGAGATGTGTGGCCACATGCCTCTGAACTGTGTTACAATGAGGCTCGAAGGCCTATTTATTGTTGAGAAACAATGGAAAAACCCTTCACATTCCAAAACCTAACCCTGGAAGA